>CAUYQU010005131.1:0-34712 GCA_963574635.1 Cheracebus regulus
CTCAGCAAACTGCCACAAGAACACAAAATCAAACACCACATGTTCTCACTCATAGGCGGGTGTTGAACAATGAGAACACATGGACACAGGGAGGGGAGCACTATACGCTGGGGTCTGTTGGGGGGAAATAGGGGAGGGACAGTAGGGGGTGGGGAGTTTGGGGGAGATAGCACGGGGAGAAATGCCAGATATAGGTGAAGGGGAGGAAGGCAACAAATCACACTGCCACGTGTGTACCTATGCAACAATATTGTATGTTCTTCACATGTACCCCAAAACCTAAAATGCAATTAAAAAAATAAAATAAAAATAAAATAAAAAAAAAGAAAATAAAAAAGAAAAATAGATTGGAAGGAAAGCCCTGGAGGACAGTACACCAGTTAGGAGGCCATTATTTAGTTGGCCATTTAGAAAATATTGATTGATTGACTGATTTATGAGAAAGAGTCTCACTCTGTGGCCCAGGCTGGAGTGTGGTGGTGTGATGTTGGCTCACTGCAACCTCTTGCTTCTGGGTTCAAACGACTCTCCAGTCTCGGCTTCCCCAGTATCTGGGATTACAGGTGCCCACCACCATGCCCGGCAACATTTTGTGTTTTTAGTAGAGATAGAGTTTCACTGTCTTAGCCAGGCTAGTCTCAAACTGCTGACCTCAGATGATCCACCTTTACCTTCCAAAGTGCTGGGATTATAGGTGTGAGCTACCACGCCTGGCCTAGAAAATATTTATTGATCTCCTATTCTTTTTCCACCACAGTGCTAACAACTTGACCAGGGAACAAATATGTGGATGTCCTGTCCCCTTGTGGTACTCACAATCTGAGGAGTGCTACAAAGAAGTCCTGGGTGCTAGGAGAGCATGAAACAGACCTAAAAGTCTGGGGTGGTGGGAGGGGGGTGGTCAGAGAAATTTGTTCTGAGCTGGTGACATTTTGATACAGATCTGAAGAATGAGGAGGATTTAGCTAGATGAAGAGGAAAGCGAAAGGAAACTGCAGAAGGAAGGGCCCCCCACAAAGGCCCAGAGAGACTAGAGAACCTGGCATGTCCTAAGACAGAAAAAATTAGAGCATGAATGAGGTGGGGAGAAGCAAGGGAAGAAAGTGGGGAGACCCATGGGAAAAGAGACATGAACTGTTGGCAGGGGTCATATTTGAGCAGGACTTTTGTAGGCTAGACAAGTGTTTTGCACTTTACCTTAAGGGCAATGAGAAGACATTCGGGGTTTTAAGCACAGGAGTGACTTGAGTTACAGGTATCAGAATGATCCTTCTGTCTTTGCTCTGTGAAGGATAGATGAGTCAGGGAGCAAGATTTGACAGAAGAAAGCAAGTTATAAAGTGTCTGAGTGAGGCTGAGCATGGTGGCTCATGCCTGTAATCCCAGCATTTTGGCAGGCCGAAATGGGCAGATAGCTTGAGGCCAGGAGTTTGAGGCCAACCTGACCAACATGGTGAAACCCCCTTCTCTACTAAAAATACAAAAATTAGCTGGGCATGGTGACACACACCTGTAGCCCTACCTACTTGCAAGGCTGAAGCATGAGAATTGCTTGAACCTGGGAGGCAGAGGTTGCAGCAAGCTGAGATTGTGTCACTGCACTCCAGCCTGGGCTACAAAAAAAAAAAAAGTTTTAGTGAAACAAACAAGAGGTGATAGGGGCTTGTTCTGAGTGGAAGTGAGGATGGAAACAGGTATGCAGACATAAGTGAAAATAAGGGGCTAAAATCAGCAAGAACTAGAGAATGTGGGGAAGAATGGAGATGGAGAAGGAAAGAATGATTCCTGAATTCATTATTTGAGGACTGGATAGATAATGGCACCAGCCACTGATGTAATGAACATAGGAGGAGATGGAGATTTGGTAAGGAGTAAGGAAGACGAGTTCAGTTGAAGGTCCTATGGAACATTCCGGGGGAGATAAATAGGAAGATCTATATACCACTTGAGTTCAGGAGGGAGGTCTGAGCCAGAGATAGGAATTTGGGAGTCATCAAGATACAGATGGTGGCTGAAGCCCTCCAGTCTCATCCTGATCCTGGTGCATTCCTCCCAGCCCTCAAAGTCCTTCAGGGGCATATGTTGCAATGAACAGGCTGATACAGAGGCCCGGATTCTCCCATGACTGAGGAAAAGGAGGTAAATCACAAATAGAAATATGGGGAATGTCTGAAAAGTTATGGCATCTTTAGAGATGGTATGCAGCCCATCAAGGTGAGGAAAAGTTCTCATGTAATATGTGAAATCTTATAGGTAAGTTACCAAAAAATAGTAATAATTCAAGATTTTTCAGGCAAATTGTACATAAAACAGCTTAAGTCTTGGATCAGCTCTCCGTGCTCAGTTACCTGACATGTTTTTTTATATACCATGTTACACACACACACACACACACACACACACAGTGTCTGCTAATTCCAGTATTAGCCTAAACAAAACCATAATTAGAAACACTGCTGCTGCTGGAAAAATAAACTAATATATTTGCAAAACAATAAAAATGACCTTCCCCCAATGTTTTAGATTATTTGTACCACTTTGCCCTTTCAGTAACCTAGATAATTGAGTTGGCTATATTTATAAAAATAAAGATGTGCATTCTAAATAAAACAATGCAAGGAAGGTCACTTGATATAAGTAAAGGATAATATGCCTATCAGCTATCTCCATAATATTCTGTGAAATTATTATAGCCATAAATTAATGTTTTCACAGGACCTGCTGAAGCGGAACTCTTGTCAAGGAAGCAAAAATAAGTAAATAAAGCCAGCAGCAATATGTCTTCTAAGTTTGCAGCAGAATGATGTTTGTGGAAAAATATGCAATCTGAACTAAATCTGATGCAAACCTCAGGATGACATCATGTATTCATATGTGAGAATTTTTGAGTGAAACCAGGACTTCTAAGGGTTTGTGGTGGTGGTGGGTGGATATGGTTCCATAGAAAGGCAATACCATAGAGCAGTTATCTGCCACTGGACAGGCAGGCATGTAGAGGGAGGAGGCTACCTATTTGAGTGATTGATTATGAGTCATCCAAAGAGTTTTCACACCTGCTTTTTGATTCCAGAAATGTCAAGGTCTGTGATGGAAGCTTTTCACACACAACTCAAGAGACTTGGAATACTATCTTTTAGGAAGATATACTGAGGCTTGCCTCACACAGAAGTATGGACGATTCAGGAGCTAAGTATTTTCCATGGAGAGATGAACAGGTTTCTGACAAGGAAAGCTGGCTCTGTGGATTCAGGAAAGTTTGGAAATCAGATTTCTGTTACTCTACTTCATAGCGTAAGGTATGAGGCAGTTATGAAAAAGAGTGTTTCTATGATCTATTGTCACCTAACAAACAACTCCAAAATTTAATGGCTAAACATCAGTCTGTTTTCTGTCACTATTCTGTGGATTGACTGGGCTCAGCCAGAAAGTTCTTCTGCTGATTTCACTCAGGCAGTGTAGTTAGATGGCCGATGGAGTCATGCAGAGGCTCAACTAGGTATCTGAGATGGCTGGCCCTCTGTTTCTCTACATATAGTCTCAGGACCTTTCTTCTCCACATGGTCTCTCCAGCAGGGGAGCCAGACTTCTTACAGGGTTTCCCAAAGCAAGTGTTCTGAAACAGGGGTCCCCAACCCCCAAGCTGCTGAGCCATACCAGTCTGTGGTCTGTTAGGAACTGGGTCGCACAATAGTACATGAGCAGCAGGCCAGTGAGCATTAAAGCCTGAGCTCTGCCTCCTGTCAGATCAGCGGTAGCATTAGATTCTCATAGGAGCTCGAGCCCTAGTGTGAACTATTGTGAACTGAGCATGTGAGGGATCTAGGTTGAGGGCTGCTTATGAGAATCCAATCCCTGGTGATCTGAGGTGGAACAGTTTCATCTTGAAACCATCCCCACCCCTACTCCACCATGTCCTTTGAAAAATTGTCTGTCTTCCACAAAACTGGCATCCCTTGTGCCAAAAAAAGAGCAGCAGTCCCCAACCTTTTTGGCACCAGGGACTGGTTTTGTGGAAGACAATTTTTCCAAGGCATGGTGGTGGGGGTGTGTGTGGGGGGACATGGTTTGGGGATGAAACTGTTTCACCTGAGATCATCAGGCATTAGTTGGATTCTCATAAAGAGCACACAGCCGGCCAGGTACAGTGGCTCACATCTGTAATCCCAGCACTTTGGGAGGCCAAGTCGGGCAGAGCACAAGGTCAGGAGTTTGAGACCAGCCTGGCCAATATGATGAAACCCCATCTCTACTAAAAATACAAAAATTAGCCAGGTGTGGTGGTGCACACCTGTAGTCCCAGCTACTCAGGAGGCTGAGGCAGAAGAATCGCTTGAACCCAGGAGGCCGATGTTGCAATGAGCCTAAATCATTCCACTGCACTCCAGCCTGGGTGACAGAGTGAGATTCCGTCTCATAAAAAAAAAAAAAAGAGCATACAACCTAGATCCCTCGAATGCTCAGTTCACAATGGGGTTCAAGCTCGTATGAGAATCTAATGAAGGCAAAGCTCAGGTGGCAATGCTTGCCTGGCCATGGCTTGCCCCCAGACCATGACCTGGGAATTGGGGACCCCTGTACTAAAAGACAGGGAGTGAAAACTGTCAGTCCTCTTAAATAATAGAATTAGAACTCACAAATTCATTTCTGATACATGATATTGGTTATTGCCAGTCGTAGGCCACCCTAAGTCAATGTGGAGGGAGACAACACTTGGGTGTGAAGAGCAAGAAGAGTGGCTTATTGAGGGCCATCTGTGGAGACTAAGTAACTGAGGGAGCAACCTGATATTCTACTTGCTCTAATATTCTACTGCCTGGGGCACTTCCTCAAGGAAACCGCATTATCTTTCCTATTGTAGTTTTGGCTGAGGAAATTCAGGTTTGGAGTACAGGTAAAGATTTATTTAACTTATTCCTGATCCTGTATTTTATAATCACTTCTTATGTCTTTGGATCTCTGACACATACATGACCTTTGGAAGCTGACCCCAACCAACTGTCCAAATTTAGCAGGAAAACTATGGTAACAATATTTGGAGTTTACAGTCATGTATATACAACTGGAAGGGAGAGTAATGGGTCTGTATGGTATTGGGCACCAAGTGATAATTCAACCAAAGAGCTCTTCGTGACTTAGGATTAAAAAAACTTAAATTTAAATTCTCTGTGTGCCTATAACAGGACCAGAATGGGAGCTTGTTCTACCTAACCACCTGAAGAAGCTAGGGCAAGCTCCATGGAGGCTTGTGACATAGGGGAAAGTAATAAGGTAAAATCACTACCTACCCTAGACATACCTCATGCTGTTCCAAATATCCCTCCAACTACGAATTTACCCTTATTCGAATTATTAGACAAACGTGGCTTAAAACTCAGTGCTTTCCACCACCACAATCCTGAAAAGCCATGTATCACTCATTCAGCAATTATTGAGTGTCCACTCTGTACCAAGTATCATTCTGGGCATGATCCCCTGGCCTCAAGGAGCTTCCAGTCTAATAAGGAAGATTGGTATTGTGATAAAGGTAAAAACAGGGGATTGTGGGAGGACAGAGAGATATCTAACTAAATCTTGAAGTATAGAGGAAGGTGTTCTAAGAGAAAGTTCTCATTTAAGCTGAGTTACAAGAACAAGCGGGAGTTAGCCAAGTGATGGTGTGTGGAAGTAGGGCATGGAAAGAAAAATCCAGGCAGAGAGCAAAGACACAGGGAATCTCAGGGAGTTCAGCAAGGATAGGCTATAGAGACTGAAAAAAGATGTGGTGAGAGATAAGACAGAAGAGGCAGGAAGGAACCAAACTCAGAAGGATTATATACTATGCTGAGGAGTATGAAAAGCTATAAACAATGGTGAGTATGTTTTAAAAAATAATATTTTGAATAAGACGGGCCTGATCTTGAATCCTGTCTCTGCCATGTGATCCTTGGACAAGTCACTTGACTCTCTGAGGCTCAGTTTTCTAATCTTAATGTGGAAATGGTAGAGGATTCATTTCATAGGATGGTTGTGAGGATTCTATTCTCTTTTATCTTCCATAATTGCTGTTAAATCAAATGTCATTCTTGTTATTATTGTATTAGTTTCCTGTGGTTGCTGTACCAAATTACCACAACTTGAAGGCCTAAAACAACAGAAATGTATTCTCTCACAGTTTTGTGTGCCAGAAGTCTGGATAAATGATGTTGGCAAGATTACGCTCCCTCTAGAAGCTCTAAGGGAGAATCCATTCTTTGTTTCTATCTTCCACTGACTGCCAGCATGCCTTGGAGTTCTTTTGCTTGCAGCTGCATCACTCCACTCACTGTTTCTGTCATCACATCACCTTCTCATGTATGTGTACGTGTGTTTTGTATGTATGACAAATCTCCTTCTGCCTCCATTTTATAAGGATGCTTGTGATTGGATTTGGGACCCACCTAGATAATTCGGGATAATTTCTCCGTTTCTCAGATCCTTAACATAATCATATCTGCAAAAACTATTTTTCCTTATAAGGTAACACTCACATGTTCCAGGGATTAGGATCTGATAGTATTGGATGGCCATTATTCAGTCAACTACAATGTTTCTTTTCTCCTGGATGCTTTTACAATTTTTCTCCTTTTCCTTGTTTACAAAAGTCTTATTATTATGGGCCTAGGTGTATTTTATTTGCACTTATTCTTCTTGGGGTTGACAGAGCTTCTTGAATCTGTGAGTTGATGTCTTTCTTCAGATTTGGAAAATTCTCAGTATCTTCATATATTGTCACTGCTCATTTTTCCTTCTTCCCCTTTTATTCTGGAACTCCAATTAAAACTATGTTAATCCTTTTATTTATATCCCACCTGTCCATTATACTCTTAATTTTCTATTAGTTAATTCTCTATATACTTCAGTTTAAATACTTTACTCTCATGTCCTCTGTTCTGTTGTGTACAATCATCCATTAAACATACCTATTGAGTTCTTAGGTTGTTTTTTTTTTTAACTTTAGAATTTCCATTTGATTACTTATAGATTCTAATTATTGCATTATATTTTCCTTTTTTATATTTCTTCTCACCATCTTTCCTGTATTATCTGAATATATAGTTGTTAGAAATGCATTGTCTGCTAACTTATATATTTGGATCACCCATGGGTTTTTTCTATTCTTTGCTTTTTTTCCCCTCTAGGTTTTCAGTCATATGGCCTTGTCTCTTGCAATTCCTAGAAAGTTTTAAATGAATGCCATCCAATTGTGTATAAATAATTTAAACGGCTCCAGATGATGCTATCTTCCCTCAGAAAGGATTTACTCTTTTCTCTGTTTGATCAAGTAGGAGCAGATCACCTTTACCAAATCAGTGACTAAGCTGAATCAAGAAGGTCAGGCCCAATGTTGTTAAAGCCCTTGGCCCCTGCTTCTAAGGCATTACCTTTTAGAGCTATCATCTGATAGTCTTGAGTGTTCAATGGGGCTCTTATTCCTTGCAGATCTTGAATTCAAATCCTTACATTACTCAGCACAGTGAGACTGCCCAAAATGTTACTGTTTTTCAAGGCTTCCTGCTTAGCTTCTTAGTCTCCTGCCCTGTACAGTTTCAAAATTAATCAAATGTCTTCAGAAAAACACTTGACATTTGTCATAGTCTTTTTTTTTCCTTTCCCTTTCACTGGAGTCTTGGCCTGTCAACCCAGCCCTCAGTAACCACCAAAAGTTCTGTTTTTCCTGTATCCCCCAGCAGTGGCCCTCTGTCTGGCCAAAGCCCAGATTCTCAGTCACTAACTATATACCCCAAATTTGCCAAAGCCCATGAGGAAAATGTAGCTTTCCTCTCAGTGGTTCAACCTTCTTTGAAATCTTTGCCCCTCCAATGCTGATTGCTTCAGCAGCTTTCTATGCCTTTACACAGATTTAAAAAATTTTTAAACCACCATTTTCTAGTTAGTCTTAGTAGGACTGAAAGCAGAAGCCCATTGAGTGAATTTTAAGCAGAGCTTTCTTATAGCTTTAAGTTTCTTTTTTCAGCTTTATTGAATTTCTTTCTTTCTTTCTTTCTTTTTTTTAGGGATAGAATCTCACTATGTTGACCAAGCTGATCTAAAACTCCTGGCCTCAAGTGATCCTCCCATCTTGGCCTACCAAAGTGCTGGGATTATAGGCAAGAGCCACTGTACCAGGCTGATTGAGTTATTTTTGGTGTATGTATATCTGGTGAAATGATTACCACAATCAAGCCAATTAACATATTCATCACCGAGAGTTAATTATTCTATTGTATGTCTTTTTTTTTTGAGACAGGGTCTTGCTCTGTCACCTAGGCTAGAGTGCAGTGGCACTATCATGGCTCACTGCAGCCTTGACCTCATGGGCTCAAGCAATCCTCCTGCCTCATTTTTTATTTTTTGTGGAGACGGGGTTTCACCATGTTGCCTAGGCTGGTTTTGAGCTCCTGTGCTCCAGTGATCCTCCTATCTCGGTCTCCCAAAGTGCTGAGATTACAGGTGTAAGCCAATGCGCCCAGCATGTATGTCTTTTTTGTGGTAAGAACATGTACAATATACTCCCTTAGCATATTCAAGTATACAATACAGTATTATTGACTGTAATCACCACGACATAATTAGATCTGCAGAACTTATTCAATCTGCATAACTGACACTTTGTATTGTTTGACCAATACTTCAACCGCCAGCCCCTGACAACCATCATTCTACTCTCTGCTTCTATGAGTTTGACTTTTTTCAATTTCCCATATAAGCAAGATCACGTAGAGTTTGTGTCTCTGTGCCTAGCTAATTTCACTTAACACAATGACGTCCAGGCTCATTCATGTTGTTGCAAATGACAGGATTCTTGCTTTAAAGGCTGAATAGTATTCCAGTGTGTGTGTGTGTGTGTGTGTGTGTGTGTGTGTGTGTAAGTGTGTACACCACATTTTCTTTATCCATTCATTCTTCAATCAGCACTTAGGTTCATTCCATATCTTGACTATTATGAATAATATTGCAATAACCATGGGAGTGCAGGTATCTCTTCAACATACTGATTTTATTTCCTTTGGATATATATCCAGTAGTGGGATTGCTGGATCACATGGTAGTTCTACTTTTAGTTTTCTGAGGAACTTCTATACTGTTTTACATAATGGCTGTACCAACTGACATCTTCACCAATAGTGCAAAACAATTCTCTTTTCTCCACAGCCTCTTCAACACTTTATCTTTTCAATAATAGCCATTCTAACAGGTCTGAGGTAATATTTTATTTGTGGTTTTGATAGCATTTCCTTGATGGTTAGCAATGTTGACATATTTTTTCATATGCCTATTAGCCATTTATATGTCTTCATATGAGAAATGTTTGTTTAGTGTATAGTTTGCAAATATTTTCTCCCATTGTGTGGGTTGTCATTTGACTCTGTTAATTGTTTCCTTTGCTACACAGGAGGTTTTTATTTGATGAATTCCCATTTGTCTGGGGTTTAACCAGAGGAGTGACATGATCAACTTTGTATCTAATGAGTCATTTTATAGGCAGTATAAAGGTGATGTGCTAATTTTCTTGAACTTCCATAACAAAGTACCACAAAATCAAGTGAGTGGTTTAAATAACAGAAATTCATTTTCTCATAACTCTGGATCCTGGAAGTTTGAGAGCAAGGTGTTGGTGCTCTTTTCTTCTGAGGACTCCCCTCTTGGCTTGTAGATGGCCATCTTCAACCAGTGCCTTTATATGGTCTTCCCTACGTATCTGCCTGTATCTAAATTTTCTCTTATAAGGACATCAGTCCTATTGGATTTGGGCCTATCCTAATGACGTTATTTTAACTTAATTACCTCTATAAAGACCTTTTCTTAAAATATAGTCACGTTCTGAGCTATCATGAATTAGGACTCCAAGACATGAAGTTTTGGGAAGACAACACAATTTAGCACATGACAGATCGGTTAGAATGGAGTCAGGCAGGCTAATGAGAAAGCTGTTGCAGTAATCCAGGAGAGTGATGCTTTGGAAGATTGGACAAGGTAATGGTATAAGAGCTGGAAATAACTGGATTGCTTCAGGAGAACATTAAAAGATAGAATAAATAGCATTTGGTACTTATAAATAGGATATGTTAAGATGATGAGGAAAGAGTCTAAGATGATACTCAATTTTCTGATTTGCGCACAGAGTAGAGGACAATGGAAGTAACATGGTTTGGGAAGAGTTGTCTTCTGAGACAGAAGCATACCCTCTTTCTTTCCTGCATTCTGAGATAAAGTTTAAGCCCTGGGATTACTGCTCCTTGAGTCACCTTCCCTTTTTGTTTAACTGAACATCATAGCTCATAATCCTCTGTACCTGCTCTGGTCCCCACCTTGATTCCTTGTTCCCTGTAGTCCAGGAGGACTCAGACCTCTTCCAGTGCTTGGGTGCTTGAAGCCCTATCTCTGAGCACCACCCAGTAGCTTAGACTCTTCTCCCTGTGGACAGAATGTGGCCAGCTTATTGGACTCCTCTATTCCATGGCACCAAACTATACTTCCATACTGGGACAGGTGTCCTGTTCATTTAAGACCTCTTGGTGCTGATCACTTGCTTGAACCTATGCCTGCCCCTTGTTTAGACCCCATCTCAGTGGACTGATCCTGTTCAAGCCTCTGCTTCTGTCTGGTTGTGAGTGTACAGCAATGCCTTTGTACTGATGCTGAGGACATGGCATGCCAACCTCAGAGAATGACAGCAATGATCTGGACAAGTCCAGAAATATTTAGATAGCCCTGTCAGACTTCTCTCTCTGGTGAAGATGTTCTTCCCAAAGAAGAGGCAGAGAGACTAACCTGACATCTTCAAGTCAGGCAAAGTGGAATTGAGTAAAGAGGCCTGAGCGACACAGCTTAAAGATAGCAGTAACTCTATCTGGGACACCTCTATCAAGGATTGTATCTTTTTGTCCTGGTCTACTATGTTTTGGGGACATCGCCAATCCAGAATGCTTGGACATACCCTTAGCTTGTCCATTACCCAAACCAGCAACCTTGAGACACTGCAACTCTTTAATTTTTCTTGGCTAAGACCCTCTGCAGTCTATCATTTAACTATTTCCTCTTTAAAACTGCCTTTCCCTGTACATGGGGAAACAAATTAGCATGTGTTAGATACTGTTACTTCCCCCACCACCCACTGTCCTTCTATTTATTTCTTTTAGTAACATAACTCCCTAAGACTTAGCAAGGAACCTGGCTTGTCAGAATAGAGACTATGTTTCCCAGCCTCCCTTACAGCTATGTGTGGTCATGTCACTGTATTTGTATATGAAAGTGATGCCTGTAACCTATGAGTTGCTTTCTTAAAAGGAAATGTTTTGTCCTACACTTCTTTTTACCCTCTACTTTTCTACAGGCTAAAACACTAACATGGTAGTAAGGAACTAGTTTTGACCATGCAGATTAGCACAATATTCTAGGCAATGATGGCACTACAAAATGTAGTAAAAGATCTCTGGAAGATCCTTTAAAGCAAAGCAGCCTACCTGTTCTCTCTCTGATTTATTGCATGAGACAAAGAGAAATTTCTATCCTGTTTGAATCTCTATTAACAGAAGTTTAGTCTCTACCCTAATACACAGTATGTTGTCCTTCACTCAACACAGAGAACAGTTTCCTGTATACTCAGGCCCATAGTCTGTCTTCAGCCTTCTGTCACACCACCGTGGTCAGTGCTCATGAAGACCAAACTCAGGTAATCATCATTGTAAAGGTGATCCTGCCCACCCGATTCCCTGCCCCCGTCTCTAACAGTAATTCCTTTTCTGTGTTCTCAAATATCTCTGAGTTTACCTTTCTGCCAGCCCTTAGCACCGAGGATTTTTATTTTTCTATCCTCATAACTGGAGAGTGAGTTTCTTTACAGTTACACCCTATCTGAATTGTTCATTGTTCTTGTCCCATAATTTTTGGACTTGATTTGGACACCAGCTACTCTGAAAACCCTTCTATGACATCTTCTTCAGACAGGATGAGGTCCCCCTCCTCCATGCACTTACAGAATCTCAACAACTCTGATTTATCACCTTATCCAACAATAATCACAGTGTATTTTAATTATCCTTTCTACCTTTTCTCCTCCATTAGACTATGAACTCCTCCAGGTCTCTGAATTCCCCGTACCTTTTTTTAAAATTTATTTTTATTTTTTTGAGACAGAGTCTTGCTCTGTAGTCCAGGCTGGAGTGCCGTGTCACAATCTCAGCTCACCGCAACTTCCGCCTCCCTGGTTCAAGCAATTCTCCTGCCTCAGCCTCCCAAGTAGCTGGGATTACAGGCGCCTGACGCCACGCCTGGCTAATTTTTGTATTTTTAGTAAAGATAAGATTTTGCTATGTTGGCAAGGCCAGTCTCAAACTCCTGGCTTCAAGTGATCCACCCACCTCGGCCTCCTACAGTGCTGGGATTACAGGCATGAGCCACAATGCCTGGCCAATTCCCCGTATCTGATACGACACCTGCACTTACTAACTTACTTAATGAATGAACTTCCTGATAGTTTACATAGAAGACAGAAAAGTATACAGTGCTACCAAGTCCTGTCTTATGAATGAATGGTCTCCAAGAGTTTGTTTCTACATAGAAGACAGAAAAGTATACAGTGCTACCAAACCCTGTCTTCTGAATGAACTGATCTCCAAGAGTTTGTTTCTAAGGTATTTGTTTGGAACCATAAGTTCAAGGTAGTGTGGTTAAGTGCAAAGAATCTTGGCCTGCTGGCACGGGAATTTGGTTCTCTGCCACTAACACCTTAAGAATCATGAGCAAGTCCCTTCAGCTATCTGGACCTCAGTTTCCCCTTGTGTAAAGTGAGGATGCAGATGAGTGATTTCCAGTGGTTCTGCGAGCTTTCAATTTCTATATGTTTGAGGGCAGCCATAGGCTGTCATTGCCTTCAGTTCTGGGTTAAGATTTGCTCTCTCATGCCTCTGTTAAAATGCAAAGCTTCTGAGAGTCTTCTTAATGCTTCAGTGTATTTGTTTCTGTTGATCACTTTGTTTTCTCAAGATGGAGTGAAGGAGTAATCTTGGAGGATTATACTTGGGATCCATGGCCTCCTCCCTTAGTCATAAAGTGGAACATGGGGAAGAAGCTATTGGGGAAAAGAAGAAATGTGGCAGAGGCATCCGTACTGTTCAGGCTTCAGGCACCATCAGTCACCACCCTAGCTTGACAGGGAGGACTGCTTGTTAAAACACAACCACTAATGGGGCAAAGATTAACCCACTCAGATTCCCAAGGCTGACCAAAATAGTGGGTCTCTGGGCATTCCCAGGGGCCACCTCTTTAAGAACTTTGGAGCAAAGTCCTCATCACTCATCTCTTTTCACCTCTCAAGCTCAGTTTCTTCTAGTATACCCACAGTGGGGAAACTTCCCAGGCTCCAGGCTAGGATTGGCAGGTTTTCTTGAGATGCTGATTGGGATGTTGTTCAGGATGACATCCAACTTGCCAGGTGTGTGGTTGAAGGCAATCAGATAATCCCTGATGGGGCAGACCCTGCATGGAATTTTTAGTTTCTTACTGGGAAGGCTGATACCTTCTGTGAGACCACTACATTTGCATTTTGCGTGGTTTACGGATCAAGGGGCAATGGTTATGCCTTTCCTCATGTGTTTCTATCAGTACACAAGATCCTAAATGCTTATCTTCTGCCTTGAGTGTTAGCAGTGAAAAGGGCTCAGGTCTGTGAATCTGATGAGATGAGCTTTGAGTGTACATAGGTGCCATGTTTGTAATTCCAGTCACCATACCTTCTCTGCCTCTCCACCCAACCTCATCTGTTTGCCTTCCTTTTTCTGATGTCCCTGCCTTTCCTTTGCTTGCCTTTGTTTAGGGCCTAGAAAAAAAAAGAGACAGTGAGCAGGGCAGGTTTGTGGAAGGATGCTGAGAGGAGCTAGTGCATGTGCAGCACTAGTTTGCTGGCTGAGTGATCCTTCTAAGGGCAGTGAGGGCACTTCAATGAAGTGGTACAGAGGCTGAGATCCCCGGCAGCCACTCTGGGGTCCTAGTGCTGCTTCATCCTTGTTTCTGCATTAGCTGGATGACCTTGGCCTTATGGGACTCAGGTAAGATGACCTAGGTGAAAGTACTTCATAAATGCAATACAAATGTTTGGTTTCATTACATGGGTCTATTAGAGAACAAAGTGAAAACTTCCCTGCTAGAAAGTATCTCACCTGCCCACCCATTGCAACCAAACCCCATTTTGGTCAGGACATGTGCAAATGCCTGTATATCCATGTTTAGAAATTATTTATTACTTAGCATTGACCTGATCCAAACTCCTTTGTTAAAAATGTAGATTCCACCCTCCAATACCCTCTTCCTGAAGGGATAGACCCTTAGGTGCCTAGGGTAACAGGTTCAAATAAGGGAAAAATGAATCTGATAAATCACTTACTTTTATTTTCATAATTATTTTTTACTTTTAGATATATAGTCTCACTCTGTCACCCAGGCTGGAGTGTAGTAGAGTAGGATATCAGTGTGAAAGAGCTTTTCAGGCTTTTTCCTCTCCAATTATGGCCAGAAGGAAACCAGAGGATGTATGGGAGCAGAGAGTTCAGAAAATAGGGGTGAAAATAGCCTCTACATCATGTTTAACCACCATTGAATCTTTTTCAAAGTGATCATTATTTTAACTAAATAATATATACTGACTTACAATGTTACATTACTCTAGTATAAAAGGTTTATGCTATAACAGAAAGCAAGACTCCTGCCTCCTTGTTCTCCCTCTGCCCTCATACTTGCCCCAACTTACTTTCAATTTTTTAACTGTTTCTTCTGACATTGACTTTCACATTGTTGAATAACATGCAGGCATATGTCTTTTGATCTATTGCCATCTTATAACGTTAGATGAGGAGTCAATTTGCTTACAAATCCCCTCCTGTCTTCTGTTCTACCAGTAGTTATATATCACAATTTAAAGTTTGCATCATGATTATGCTAATATTGTTCACTACTGACCAAGAAGTATACTGTGATAACATTTTTTGTAAAAACATGACTGGCTGGGCACAGTGGCTCACATCTGTAATCCCAGCACTTTGGAAGTCAAAAGCAGCAGGATCACTTGAGACCAGGAGTTCGAAACCAGCCTAGGCAGCATAGCGGAACCCTATCTCCACACACAATATATATATGTGTGTATATATATATGTGTGTATATATATATTTAATTAGCCAGTGTGGTGGAGCATGCCTGTAGTCCCAGCTACTAGGGAAGCTGAGGTGGAAAGATCACTTGATCCCAGGAGTACAAGGTTACAGTGAGCTGTAATTGCACCACTACATGCCAGCCTGAGTGACAGAGTGTGATTCTGTTTCTAAAAGTAAAATAAAATAAAAGTAAATAGTTTACCCGATACATTTTTTCCTGTGCATAGTTTATTTGAACCTGTGACCAAATCTTCCTATACTTGCCAACAGTCTTACCAAATGCCTCAGTACAATGTTCACATGGTCACATAAGCAAAGCTTTCAGATTCTCTGTTTGGCTATTGTTTTGTTGGTTTGAGTTTGGGGGTTTTCCCTTAGAAATGTCCCTCCTGGGGCCCTCTGGTCTGCTCCAGTCTAAACTGTTTGCTTTCTGAGCCTGCTGCACAGCTGTCATCTTGTACATTCCTTTTCCCACTCTCCTAGAAAGCACCCTGTTTTGTGAATGTCTCCTGTGGTTTCTATTGTTGTTTTTGTTGAGCACCACCTCCTGTGTAAGGATGCATGGTAATTAACATTTTTGAGACTTCACATATCTGAAAATATTTTTATTCTACCCTCTGATTTGATTGATAGGTTAGCTGAGGATAAAATTCATGGGTGAAAATAATCACTTTCTCAGAACTTTTTTCTTTTATTTTTAGAGATGGGGTCTCACTCTGTTGTCCAAGTTGGAGGGCAGTAGAACTATCATGGCTCACTGCAGTCTCAACCAGCTGGGTTCAAGTGATCCTCCCACCTCAGCATCCTGCATAGCTGGGACTACAGGCATGCACCACCATGCCCGGCTAAGTTTTGATTTTTTGTAGAGATGGGGTCTTCCTATGTTGTCCAGGCTGGTCTCAAACTCCTGGGCTCAAGTGATCCTCCTGCCTCAGCCTCCCAAAGTGCTGGGATTACAAGCTTTCTTCTACTTTTGCTTTAGGTTCTGGGGGATACATTCACCTATTTGTTAAATGGGTAAATTGCAAGTCACTGACGCTTGGTGTACAAATGATCTCGTCACCCAGTTAGTGAGAATAGTACCCAATAGGTGGCTTTGTATCTCATGACCCAAACAGTCCCAGTGTCTATTGTTCCCTGAGAACATGTGGTATCTGGTTTTCTGTTCCTGCATTAATTGCCTTAGGATAATGGCCTCCAGCTGCATCCATGTTGCTGCAAAAGACATGATTTCATTCTTTTTATGGCTGCATAGTATTCCATGGTATATATGTATCACATTTTCTTTTCGATGTTTGTTTTATCTTTTATTTTAGGTTGAGGGGTACATGTGCAGGTTTGTTATATAGGTAAACCTCTGTTACAGGGGTTTCGTGTACAGATTATTTCATCACCCAGTTTCTAAGCCACATACTCAACTGGTATTTTATCTTATCCTCTCCCTCCTCCCACCCTCCATCCTCAAGTAGGCTGCAGTGTCTGTTGTTCCCCTCTTTGTGTCCATGTGTTCTCATTATTTAACTCTTCTTCACAAGTGAGAACATATAGTATTTGGTTTTCTGTTCCTGCATTAGTTTGCTAAGGATAATGGTCTCCAGCTCCATCTATGTTGCTGCAAAGACATGATCTCATCCCTTTTTGTGGCTGTGTAGTATTCCATGGTGTATATGTATCACATTTTCTTTATCCAGTCTGCCATTGATTGGCATTTAAGTTGATTCCATGTTGTTATTGTGAATAGTACTGCAATGAACATACATGTTCATGTGTCTTTATGGTAGAGAAATTTATATTCCTTTGGGTATATGCCCAATAAAGGGATTGCTAAGTTGAATGGTAGTTCTGTTTTTAGCTCTTAGAGGAATCACCACATTGCTTTCCACGACGGCTGAATTAATTTATGCTCCCACCAAGAGTATATAAGTGTTTCCTTTTCTCTGAAACCTCACCAGCATGTTATTTTTTATTTTTTAATAATAACCATCTGACTGATGTAAGATGGTATCTTGCTGTGGTTTTGATTTGCATTTTTCTAATAATTAGTGATGTTGAGCATTTTTTCATATGCTTGTTGGCCATGTGTATGTCTTCTTTTGAAAAGTGTCTGTTCATGTCCTTTGCCTACTTTTTAGTGGGATCACTTGTTTTTTGCTTATAAATTTAAGTTCCTTTCATATTCCAGATATTATACCTTTGTCAGATGCATAGTTTGCAAATATTTTCTCCTATTCTGTGGGTTGTCTGTTTATTCTGTTGATAGTTTCTTTTGCTGCATAGAAGCTGTTTAGTTTAATTAGATTTCATTTGTCAATTTTGGATTTTATCGCAATTACTCTTGGCATCTTTGTCATGAAATATTTGCCAGTTCCTATGTCTAGAATGGTACTTTCTAGGTTTCATTCCAGGATTTTTGTAGTTTTTGGTTTTACATCTAAGTCTTTAATCCATTTCAAGTTGATTTTTGTATATGGCGTAAGGAAGGGGGTCCAGTTTCAATTATCTGCATATAGCTAGCCAGCTATCCAATCACTATTTATTGAATAGGGAGTTCTTTCCCCATTGCTTGTTTTTGTTAGCTTTGACAAAGATCAGATTGTTGCAGGTGTGTGGCATTATTTCTGGGCTCTCCATTCTATTCCATTAGTCTATGTGTCTATTTTATATGTGCCACATTTTCTTTATGCAATCCACTGTTTATGGACACCTAGGTTGATTCCATGTCTTTGCTATGGTGAGTAGTATTGCAAGGAACATACATGTGCACATGTCTTTTTGGTAGAATGATTTATTTTCCTTTGGCTATACACCTAGTAATGGGATTTCTGTGTTGAATGACAGTTCTGTTTTAAACAGAAATCTCCACACTGCTTTGAGAGATCTCCATGCTGCTTTCCACAGTGGTTGAACTAATTTATGTTAAATTAAAAGTGAGTAATTTTTACCAGAGTAAAAGTGTTCCCTAGTCTCTGCAACTTTGCCAGCATCTGCCATTTTTTGACTTTTTTGGTAATAGCCGTTCGGACAGATTTCAGATGCTATCTCATCAGGGTTCTGATGGTGCTTTTATATAACGATTAGTGATGATGAGCATTTGTTCATGTATTTGTCAGCCACACCCAACATTGCTTCTGTTTGCTTTTTTCCTCTTTGTTTTGGCCTCTCTTTTTCAAGTTGCAGTTTTCCTTCAAATAATTGGTGATCTTTGGCTCTCCATTCCTGCTTAAGAGTGAACTAGACGGTGCACTGGAAGTTGTACTTCGTAAGTGGGGCTTTGTATCTTGTAGACAGAACTTAATGCCTGCAATTTCTGACCTTCTCCAAAGTCCTCTAGGATGAATCAGCTTATCTATTGTTGATATTTCCTTCTAACCCTTCAGTCTCCTTTTAGTATCTATTTGCATTTCCAGTGGCTATGGCCACCACACTGCTCCTAAGCCCTACTGACAAATAATTATTGGCTGCTATGATTGAGAAAGCCTCCCCAGAAGCACGATGTTGGAGCTGAATGTTAAAGGATGATGTGTTCATATTCAGTGGCTGCCATAACAATTTCCACAAATTTTGTGCCTTAAAATAGCATCCATTTATTATCGCACAGTTCTGTAGGTTGAGAGTCTGGATACAGTATCGTTTGAATGGTTCCTATGCTATAAACCTCACAAGGTCGAAACCAAGTTGTTCAGCAGCTGCATTTCTTTCTGGAGTTCTGGGAAGAATCTACTTCCAAGCTCATTTAGGTTGTTGGCCAAATCTAGCTCCTTTTGAGGTTGTAGTACTGAAGTCCCTCATTCCCTTGCTGTCAGCCAGAGGCCAGTCTTTGCTCTTAGAGGCTACTTTTGTTCCTTCTCATGATTTCCATGTGCCTCTCAACTTCAGAAACAGAATTGAGTTTCTCTCACACTTCATATCTCTCTGATTTCTGCTGCCACATCTCTCTGACTTTAAGCAGAGAAAGCTCTTTGCCTTTAAGTCTTCATGTGATTAAATTAGGCCCACCTGGAAAATCCAGGGTAATCTCCCTTATCTTGAAGACTGTAACCTTAATTACATCTGCAAAGTCCCTTTTGCTGTGTAATACAGCATATCCACAGATTCCAGAGATTAGAGCCTGGATATCTTTGGAGACCATTCTGCTAACAACAAATGCGTTCAGGAAAAAAAAAAAATAGAGAAAGAGTGTTCTCGGCAAAGACCTCAAAAGATGAGAAAACATTGATTTCAGGGAACCACAGGCAGTTCCATATGAATGGAGCATATGTGAAAATTAAGTTGGAGTCAAAGGCAGGGGCAAGATAATAATGAACCTTCACTATTTCAGCTCTCATTCTCCTTAGTTCCTTTTTAACTCTTAGTTTCTTTTCAGTACTCTATATCAGAATATTTCATCTCACCTCTCTCATATGCCAGTGGAAACTATCTGTCCTCTCCATCTGAATTCATTTTGATTGATCTGAGCCTCCATTATAGTCTGATTTCATGCCAGCCTTCAGCCTCTTTCCCTTCATATTCATTGTACTGGCAAGTAAGAATCTTTGGAACTGGTATGTTTGCCATATGGATGGCCATATGTAATCCCATAAATCCTGGTCTAATTTTCCCACAACACTGCTTTCATCATGTCACTCTGCTGCTCAATGGACCCTGATGGCTATTCTTTGCCTCTGGAACTCAAACTAACTTCTAAAGCCTGCACTGCCAAGTCCAAGTCTACCCACCCATGCCAACCTTCTCACATACTCTGTCCTAGGTAGCCTGGCCTCTTCTTTGCCTTCTGCCCACCAGTTTCATTCTATCTCTCATGCCTTTGCTCTTTTTCTTCCCCCTTTTCAATCAGAATATCTCATTCTCTCTCCCTTCTGTGTACCCAAACTGTGCCTAGCCTCTGAGTCAACACAAGTCACGTATCCCTCATGAAGCTTTTCCTAAGACTGGAGCTCCTCATTCATACTTTGATTCTTTTCCTAAATTTTCATAGCTTTTGATGTGTGTCTGTATCATGCAGTTTTACACCAAGTTATATGCATTTCACTCATCATTGCAAGGTTTCTTCGACTTTAATGATGCCAAGTGTGGAATTCTTATTTTCTAACTATGTTATAAGCTCTTGAGAACAGGTCTCATGACCCATTAGATTTTTGATAGAGTTTTTTCAGCTTTTATCCAAGTGTCAAACATTTTGTAAACAAATTATAAACAAAATCCATATGTATTTCTCTTCTACCTTCAAATAGTCATCTAAACTGAAACTCAAGGGAAGTTTTCCCATAATATCAATTTTTGGACAGGTTTATGAATGCTTTATCTCTGGCATCTGAAATTTTTACTATGTTTCTCTTCATACTGATTTATTTTTATGCCAATTATTGTCTGTACTTATCCTAGCTTTCACTAGCTTTCCCCATGGTCCAGTGTTTTGTTACTTGGCCAAACATCTGGATGATTTATTGGCAGTAGTGTTGTTTAATCTAATTTCTGCATAGTCTTCACCAGGCAATGATGGGAGGAATGAACTACTCCTTGAAGAAGCTGCCAAACTTCACCCCAAGACATTTGCAAATAAGATACTAGATTTATTGCAAGAATCATTCCAATAGGCAAAAGTGTATAGTAAATTCAGTTCCAAATCATGAGATCCATAAGGATCTAACTAGAGGGCTTTGGGAACTCACAAACCCAAATCTTTCTTTGATTCTAAGCAGAAAACTATTACTGGAAGTGCTGACAGTTGATAAGTTTGAGATATATGGTCCTATTCTCATTCTCCAAAATGAGAATGGTGGTTTTAGCAGTAAATTGACAGTGTAAGTAAATCTAGCACTTGAAAGAATTTAATTAAATTTTCCCCATCTTCAGTGTAAACACCAGACAGAATCCATCCTCCTGGTAAGGAGAGGTAATAGAATTCCCCTATGGCAAATGGCTATTGCACTAGACTAGCTCCTATTCAAAAGGCAGAAATGATACTCATGCAAGATAGCCTGTAGTCAACAGCAGATGCAGGCAGGCACTCCAATTTTGAGTAGGAAGTATATCACAAAAGAGCATGAATACCTTGACTTCTTAGGGACACCAAGCATTTATTCTGGTGAGTTCTAACACACAATAGATAGCCTGCAGTAAAAGGGAAAGGATCCATTCTCACCAAAATTGAAAGCAATATAGCAAGTGAAGCCACAGAGTAGGGGAAAAGGGAATGGAAACACAGAAAATGCAGACTTCAGTTGAAAAAATTTTAGAATAATACTAATATTTAGTGAGCTAATAACTGCTTCAGAGCTCTACAAACTGAATGGTTAATTAAAAATGTTCAGACTCCCTTTTTCCAAGAAGAAAAGAAGTTTGCATAGAAAGCCTTTAACCAGCTTGGATGAATATGCAGTAGAGAGTAGTGCACTACCCCAAGTCCAGTTGTGCCATTCAGCACCAAGTTCACATGGAAAATACTTGTAATACATTTTGGAAACAAAACTTTTTTTTTTTTTTTTTTGTAAATGCAGGTGTTTTCAACTGTGTGCGGGTGAATGTATTAGTTTATTCTCACACTGCTGTAAAGAAATACCCAAGACTGGGCAACTTATAAAGAAAAGAGGTTTAATTGACTCACAGTTCTGCGTGGCTGGGGAGGCCACAGGAAACTTACAGTCATAGCGGAAGTGGAAGCAGGCACATCTTACATGTTGGCAGGTGAGAGAGCGTGAGTGAGTACAGGAAAAACTACCATTTATAAAACCATCAGACCTCATGAGAACTCACTCACTATTATGAGAACAGCAGAGAGGAAACTGCCCTCATAATCCAATTACTTCCCTTCCTCAACACGTGGGGATAACAATTCAACACAAGATTTGTGTTGAGACACAGAACCAAACCATATCATTCAGACTTGAAGCTACTACATAAAAGACAAGGAATTCAGATTGAAGGGTGATTACAGGCCTGAACCTGGGCAAAACTGTAAAGAAATCAAAAGGTTTCTCATCTTTTCTGTGGCTCTTCCCTTCTCCCAGCCTACTTCAGTAATGCCACTGGAAACCACTTACAGTTGCCCTCACTCCCCAGGCTCTTTGCACTTTTGTGTTTGTGTTCATGCCCTTCCTGCTGCCAGAGATATCCGTGGCTCCTTGCCTCTGCCTGCTTGAGGGAGTCCTCCCTCTCCTTCAAGACTCAAGGGCAACCTTCTCTATGAAGCTTCCCAGATTCTTGCTCAACCTCCACCATCAGCTAGAACTGAGCACTTCTTTCCCTTACGCTATGCCCGACTGCACCTGTAAATTTTTATCATTATTGTGCATGTTTCTTTCTCTTCACTAAACTATAAGTTCATAGAGAGCAAGAACATGCATTTTTAACTCTACCTCCTGCTCTTAGAACAGGGACCAGCTCATAGTAGTTGCTCAATAAATGTCAAGTGAAAATGATTTAATTAATTACCAGGAATAAAGCAAATGTGATGCTAAACGTGTGTGCCTTTAAAAGGTCATTTTTATCATTATAATCATTTTATTGATCAATTCCAGTAACCACCTACTTAATTTATTTCCAGCAATGTAGTAATTACAATATTTTCAGAAATGCTACCTCTATTTTGGCACTTAGGATTTTCTACCCCACATTTTTTATTTTTATACATTTTATTCTTTCTCTAACAGGCTACCAGTTTCTTGTGGGCAGATGAATGTTTCCTTTTGCGTGTTATACACAGTAGGCACTCAAGAAACATTTGCTGAGTTAAATAAGTCTTTACTTGTATATAGATCTCTACAACTGGCAAAGCTCTTCACAATACCCCAGTGGAGTAAGTAAAGCAAGTATCATTCTGTCTGTCTCTCGTCTTGTTTTAGTCAAAGAAACTGATTATCATAATGTGACAGAACCTCGCCCACCTTCAAACTGTGGGCAAGAATCAGGGCTGAAAGCCCTGGGAAGCCTCCTGATCCTTGCACTGAGATATTTTACCCCTTCCCCTTGTTGTCCTTGTTTAGACTGATGAGCTTCTCTGTGCAAGGGTGCCTTTTTGGAGAAATGTCCCCATTCAGTCCATTGATGTGAACCACCTCACTGAATGTCTTAGACACTGAGTAGTAACAGCTGCCGTGCTTGATTGTCAAAAGGAAATTTTTCAGAGCCTGGACTTTTGTAATGTATGGCTTCTTTCTGTTTTCTGAAGCTACCAGGAGAAAGTAATCTTTCTCTGGAGCTATCCCAGAATATAGATCAAATTATATCAGAACACATAGATATTGAGTTAGTGGTTAGTCAATCACATAATCAATGTGTAAAAAAACAATACTGTGCATTTTTGTACCACACATTTTATTTCTTCAATGTTCATTTAAATACAGTATTGCATTTAGGCCATCTATCAATTATCTGAAGGTCAGTGAGGTACACATGTTTATCCCCATGTGAAAGACAAGAACACAAGTTTGAAATGATTATGTAAATTACCTAGACTTAGACAGTTACTGTTTTCTTGACTTAAATATTTAGAAACCTAGAGACTACTTAAGTTAACTTTTTTCAGGAGCGGAGACAAATATACACTATAGGTCAAACACACTTGAAGCTCAATCAAACAAACCAACCACATAACAAAAGAGGGGAAACCCTTTGTAGGTAACTGACAAATATGAAAGTGTTATTGTTCAACTATTTATAAAATCAATGAAAATTTCTTTTTATTACATTCGTCTCTGGCAGGGAGGTATGGAAGCAATGGTGTACCCCAGTCAATTAAAATGGTATTAAAACACCAAAAAAGGAAAAGTCAATTGTACTAATGCTACATTGCTAATCACTGTGCAAGAACTTCTGAAATATATTATGGAGTTGGGTTTTTAAATGATTTTTGGCAAACTTGAAGGAACATTCTTATTTTTATCAATATGCCATTTAACTTTTCTGAACCTCAGTTTTGCCATTTCATTTGCCAAATGGGAGAAATGAATATTTACTTCATACAGAGTTGCTGTGGAAGTTAATCTAGCTTAGCGTATAGCACATAATGAATAGCTGAATGGTGGAAAGATTCAGAAAATATTACTTTAATTTTTCTTCCTTCAGAAGTAAAAGATACTACTTTTACCAAAAATGTAACAATGAGGATTAGTGAAGTACAATATGTAACTGTTAATAACATAGCTATTATTTCTAATTACATTATAAGTTTGTCAGATAAGGACTGTTGACTTTCAAAGTGTCTTCCCTTGGGAGGAAGTCTACTCATTCCCGTAATGCTCAAAACATCTGTAGGAATAAGAATTGCCTCAGAGCCAATTATGAGGCCCTCAAGAAAGCCAATCTCATTTCTTAATTATCATACTTCTTGTTTAACTCAAAATTTATGCACCAGGTCTATCACTCATCCTTTTTTTTTTTTGAGACAGAGTCTCACTCTGTCACCCAGGCTGGAGTGCATTGGCACAGTCTCGGCTCACTGCAACTTCTGCCTCTCAGGTTGAAATGATTATTGTGCCTCAGCCTCCTGATTAGCTGGGACTACAGGTGTGCACCACCATGCGTGGATAATTTTTGTATTTGTAATAGAGATGGGGTTTTTGCCATTTTGGCCAGGTTGGTCTCAAACTCCTGGCCTCAAGCAATCCATCTGCCTCAGCCTCCCAAAGTGCTGAGATTAACAGGTGTGAGCTACTGCACCGGGTCTATCACTCATCGTATTCAGTTCATTTGGCTCTAAGTGATGTTTGGCTATTCCCATACACCTTTTCTATTCTCCAATGACCAAGATTTAGTCCAACCAAGTAAATTTGAACATGTGTCACAGGTTATGTAGGAGGTTTCCAAGTGTCTTTGAATAATTGTTCAATTAGTTCAAAGAGATGATACACATGCTTAAGTTCTGGTATATTGGTTTTAAACCGATGTGCTATGGTTTGAATGCTTTTGTTCCCTCCAAAATGCATGTTGAAACTTAATCCCCAAAGCAACACTGTTGGGAGATGTGGCCTAAAGGAAGGTGTTTAGTGCTGCTATAAAAAGGGTTTGTGGGAGTAGGTTTGCTCTTTTTTTGCTCTTCTGCTATATGAGATGCATGATTGGCCCTCAACAGACATGAGATGTTAGCATCTGATCTAGAACTTCCTAGCCTCCAGAACTGTGAGAAATGCATTTCTGTTTGTTATAAATTACCCAGTCTGTGGCATTTTGTTATAGCAGCACGAAAGAGACTAAGACACACTGTTATCACTTATTTTTAGCAGTGTATAGATAAATCTTTGGAGCAGAATAAATGGAATTGAAGCTAAGAGAAACATTGTAGCCTTGCTTAATTGTTAGAATTGTGTAACTGTCCACTTGTGTGCTCTGTCTCTGCCTCAGTACTTGGGGCCTTCTTGAGTCCTGGGGGCAAATATTTGCTGAATATCTATGGAATATTCAACTCCTTAGTTTGATTTTTAAGAACTTGAGGCCAGGCGCAGTGGCTCACACCTGTAATCTCAACACTTTGGGAGGCAAAGGCAGGAAAATCACTTGAGCCCAGGAGCTCAAGACGAGCCTGGGCAACATAGCCATGGCAAAACCCTGTCTCTACAAAAAATACAAAAATTAGTCAGGCCTGGTGGTATGCACTTGTAGTCCCAGCTACACAGGAGGCTGACGCAGGAGGCTTGCTTGAGCCCAGGAGGTCAAGGCTACAGTGAGCCATGATTGTGATACTGCACTCCACCCTGAGTGACACAGTGACAGAGTATGACACTTTGACAGAGACATTTTTCATATTTCTATTAAAAGTATACAGCCTCAAAAAAACAAGAACTTTAAGAGAGTCATATAATTTTGGCTCTCACAAAGCACCCAGTGCCTCACATCTAGTAGAATCATAGGATTCATAGGCTGCTAGATCTAGAAAGAGCCTTGGGAGTGGAAAACTCAGAAAGAGGAAGTGATGAGTCTAGATTACACAGGGAGTTGGTGTTGTAGAAGCAGGCTTCCAAACTCAGACCTTCATACTTTTCAGTCCACTGCTGTTGTCAGGATAAGCACATTTGAATCAATGAATTAAGATTTCTCAATTGCTTTTTTGCATAGACATTCTGTATGAGTTGACAGTCTTGTTTTTGTAACTCCCCTGGCCTTTGGTTTACCGCTACAAATACATTACACTTTGGTATAGTGTTCCCAGTCCAAGCCCCTGCCACCCATTTCCTGGCATGATACTGCATACATACCTTTCTGGATGTGTAAGCAAAAGCCAGAGGAATCTCCTACTGTAATCCCCAGGAGTCAGTCTCAGTTACTTAACCTAAATAAATAAATAAACTCACTCTGTTACTCATAATTTCACTTCATTCAAACAATAACGTTAGCAGAAATTAATGACATTTTTGGATCAACATAAGCAGAGATAAACCCAAACAAATAATGCAGTTAGTTTACCTCTAACTCATAGGGAGTAGTAAGTAAACATTGTCCAATTGGCAGTAGCACTCAAAATATGACGTTGTGTTCAACTACAATGTTGCCTTAAATGATAATATATTGTGACTATCTTAGGTAAAAGTCCATCCAGAAGAACCAAATTTTAATATTTAATAAAATGCTACCACAAAGTACAAATTAGCTAGTTATTTGGAGTCACTTTTCAATTTGTAAAAAATATCATGAGTTCTAGTTGACATTTCTAAATAACAGAAATATCTACTGTCACAATTTTTTTCCATCCCTTGTGTCTTAATTAGTGGAAATATGCTGTGGTTTAGCAAAAACATAGCCTTTGAAGACTGTCAATTCCAAAAGTATCCTAGGTAGAGACTCTGATTTGGATTATTCCCCTTTAGATAGAAATCCAAAAGTCTCTTGTTTTTCTTAATTCTCTACATAGTATATCCTCTATTTATCTCTCTTACCTCCTCACTTATCACTGATCCTAAAAGGAATTCAAAATATTCAAAATAGCTCAGAAAGGCCAACCTAAACTACAGCCCTCAAAGAAATGCCAAAGTCTAGGAACCAAACTCTTCAATCAGACCCCCTTCTGTAATGTAAACAAATGGCACTGTCTTGCACATGATAGGAAGTAGACCCAGAGAATCCAGCATTTGAGGAAAGACATGGAAACATAAAGCTCCTCTGAAATCATTATTTTATTTTATTTTTTTGAGACGGAGTTTCACTCCTGTTGCCCAGGCTGGAATGCAGTGGCCCAATCACAGCTCACCACAATGTCCGCCTCCCAGGTTCAAGCGATTCTCCTGCCTCAGCCTCCCTAGTAGCTGGGGTTACAGGCATGTGCCACCACGCCCAGCTAATTTTGTATTTTTAGTAGAGATAGGGTTTTACTATGTTGGTCAGGCTGGTCTCAAACTCCCAACCTCAGATGATCCACCCGCCTCAGCCTCCCAAAGTGCTGGGATTACAGGTGTGAGCCACCATGCCCGGCCGAAATCATTAAAATTTTAAATTGAACTTGTAGATATTCATATGTTGCTGTTAATGACATGAAAGGCTTTCATTGCAGGTATTTAAGTGAAACCAGTACTGTCAATGCCATCAAAAACAAGGAAGGTCTAAGAAAGTGTCACAGCCAAGAGGAGCCTAAGGAGATATGATGACTAAATGTAACGTGGTATCCTGGATGGGATCTTTGAACAGAGAAAAGGCATGAGGTAAAAAACTAAGGAAATTCAAACACAGTATAGACTTCAGTTAATAATAATGAATCAGTATGGATTCACTTATTATAACAAATGTACCATGCTAATGTAAGATGTTAATAATAGGGGAAACTAGGTGTGTATTATATGGGAACTCTATACTATCTTCACAATTTTTCTGTAAGTCTAAATAATTTCTATTAAAAATATACAACTATGGTTACTTGTGGGTGGTAGAATTTCAGGTGAACTTTATGTTCTTCCTCTTGCCAGCACATAGTTTTTGACAATTAGCATGTATTGCTTTTGCAAAAATAAAAAATTAAAATTTAAGTGCAAACGTGAATTTATATTTTATTATTCACACTAACATCAATATAAATTTAAAACATTGCACCTATATACCAGATCTATTTATTGTGTACAGACAATTTAATGTAGGGATTTGCAAGCCTCTAAGAGATTCACAGCCCCATTTTTAGAAATTTTGACCTTAACTTTAAATGAATCTGGAATCCTGTTCATAGTTCAGTCTTTCCTGATCATACTGAAAGGCTGAACTTTCCAGGTTGTCAGAAAACTTACTGAAATCTCCTTTTTTAACTCTCTACTATCTTTTCCTAAATTGCATGCATTCCCATTTGATGTCATTAACTAATGAGGATTAGGAAGAGCTAGGGCAAGAGGTAGGGAAAAAGATTTAGAATCTACCTGTAAATTATTTATAGTTGAACCTAATTTATGCTCTTCCCTTAATATGAAATACGCATCTTTTCTAATACACAAATATGTGTATAAGTCAGAAATGACTTATTTTTCAAGCAAAATTTACTTTATTTGTACATGCTTCACTTTAGTTTGCAAATTTCACATAAAAGATGGAGAGGGAGAAAATAAATAGCTTATTTCCTGTAATCTACCTGATCCACTATAGTTGCCTGATGGGTACAAGTTTCTTTCCTTCCCTTCCTCTTTGCCACTAGCTCCATAGTGCATATATATTTTTATACCACTTACTTGCCCTTGGATGTGATCTTAAGTGTCCAAAAATGTATCTATCCAAATAGTGGTTAACAAAGAAATATGTGACTGGAGGGGAAATCATAAAAAGGGAATAAATCTTCTTAAAATCAACTAAAAATATTTATTTAGTGCCTCCTAGGTACCAGGGATACAGGGCCTGACACATAGTAGTGCTCAGTAAAGATTTGTTAACGAACAAGTTTCCTGCCATCAGAGAGTTTACATACTAGTGAAGGAGACAGATAAATAGATATTTAAAATATAGTGTGGAAGTATAGGGTGCTCTGGGAGTCCAGAGGAGGAGTACCTTACCTAGTCTGAAACACCCAGAAAAGCCTTCCTGAAAGAGAAGAAGGCACCTAAGCTAAAATCTAAGGGATAAGTAGGAGTTAGCTGGGAAACGTTCTGGGAAAGGTGGTGAGTGTGGGGTGAGAGGAATTGGGAAGGGAAAGTTATACAGACAAAATTCTCATGGTATAATTTAAAGATTAATTTGGATATATAGGAGGGCTACTGTTGAGGATTCATAAAGGAAAAAAATGTTTTAAAGTCAGTTTGAAGCTAAATTAAGAAGATGCTTTAATCCCAATTGAAAATATGTGCTTCGTCTTGGAGGCAAATGAGGCATTTATCACTTATTTTTGAATTGGGCACTGACTGATGTGGACAAAGTAGTTTGGGTTGAACTAGAAGGGACAATGTTAGAAGTAGAGTGGGGAATTAGGATGCTCTTGTAGTGTGAGGTGATGAGGACCTGAACTAAGATATTGAGGCCGAGAATGGGAAGAGGCAGTGGCAAATGGGTGCAGGTGATATTCCAGAGGAAGAATCAACAGGACTCAGTGGCCTAAATAAGAGGAGGGAGATGATCTGCACAATAGGTGTTCGCTAAGTACATATGCTTCATCGGGTGATTTGACTTTGAAGTGCTTCTCAAACTTGATCTTGCATTAGAATCACTTGGAGGGCTTGTTATAAACACACATTGCTGGGCCCAAACCCTGAGTTTCTGATTTGGTAGGTCTGCAGTGAGACCTCAGACTATATTTCTAACAAGTTTCCCATGTGATGCCAATGTTACATCTCTGGAGAAGACACATTGAGAATCATTGGACCATTAGTGAAATAGGTCATATCTTTTGCACGAGACAGACATTAAGATCATGTTTTAGTCTCCTTTGGTTACAAACTAATACGTCATGACTTTGAATTTCCTAATCACACAGAATCAAGGCTCAAGATAGACAGGCATATACTGATATTGTCAAAAATTCAAATGGCAGAACAAAGAGACAGTAAAGTCTCTCAGATATCCACTATATCTCCCTAGAGGCAACCAAAGATTTTAGTTGATTTATCATTCTGCAAATATCTCATGCATATATAAGCTAATATGTGGCTGTACCTTTTCTCCACTTCTGCTCAAATGGCAGCATACACTACACAAGTTCTGCATTTCACTTTTTTTAAAAATTCAGTGATACAGTTTAAAGATTACTGCCAAATCATTAAAGAATTTCTCATTCTTTTATGGCTGCATAGTATTCCACTACATGGCTGTGATTTATCAGTCCAATATTGAAGAACAATTAGCTTGTTTTCAATATTTTGATGCTTTATACAACGTTGTAATAAATGCTTTGATGTCATTTCAAATGCATATATGTATATCTGTAGGATAAATTTATAAAACCAGGATTGCTGGATCAAAGAATATGTAGATACCTAATGGTGATAGAAATTGCCAAATGCCCTCCATAGAAGTTAACAGTTTACAGTCTCACTATCAGTTTCTGAGAGTGTTAGTTTTCCCACACTCTTGCCAACAAAGTGTATCATCAAACATTTTGTCTTTTGCCAATCTGATAGGTGAAAAACAGTATCTCAGTGTGGCTTTAATTTATACCTTTCTTATTATGGAGTGAGACTGAGTATCTTTTCATGAGTTTAGGGCTATTTATATATTTTTTTCAGACAGAGATTTTACAATGAATCATGGATAATGTAGAAGGATGGAATATAGATAACTGAGATTTAGCTTTTTAAGGAAGTTCTTGGCAACTCATGGATGAGGGAGAGAAGTCATCATATTATACAAGTGTGGAGAAGGGCAAAGGGAGAGATCAGTAATAAGAATAAGAGAGGACACTGATGAGAAGACAGGAATATTTACTCTGAGTAGCAGATGTAGTTCAATAGTGAATATAGATGCATCAGGCCAAGGGAGCTTGATAACAGTCATGAATTTCAGTTAATTTCCAAAAGCATTCATTAAGCATTTCATGTCATTAAAGACCAAAGTTCCTTTCCTCAAGTTTCTCACAGTCTAGGAGGAAAATAAACATAATAAAGAGGCAATAATACAGTCTGTAAAATGATATGATGAAGGAATGAAGAGGGGCATTAGAATATTACTTCAGAAAGATTTTTGGGGTGGGGGTGGAGGAGTGTGAAAGAAAGCTTTGTGAAATAGATGATGTGTGAGTTGTATCTCAAAGGAGGAATATATATTAACCAGGCATAAAAGGGAACATTACTACATACCTTGCAGGAATAAAAAAGATTATAAAGGCGTACTCTAAACAATTGTCTACCAATAAAATAAATAATCTAGATTAAAAGGACAAATTTCTAGAAACACAAAAACTACCAAAATTTACTCAAGAAGAAATATGAAATCTAAAGAGACCTATAACAAGTAAGAGATTGATGCAGTTAAGAAAAAAAAAAAACCAAAACTACCCATAAAGAAAAACCTAGGCCCAGATAGCCTCACTAGTGAATTCTACCAAATATATGATGATGAATTAATAACAATTCATCACATACTCTTCCAAATTAAAAAGGATGAAGAAATATCTCCCAACTGATTCTATGGGACCGATATTATCCTGAGAGAGAAAAAAAATCACAATTAAAAAAAAAACTGCAGACCAATATCTCTTATAAATATGGATATAAAAATTCACCACAAACACCAGCAAACTGAATACAGCAAAATCAAAAAAAGAATTACGTATCACGACCAAGTGAGATTTATCACAGGAATGCAAGTTGGGTTCAACATTTGGAAATCAATTAGTATAATACATCATATCAAAAAAGAAGAAAATTATATGATTATCTCAGTAAACACAGAAAAAGTATTTGACAAATATCTTAACACCATTTCATGATTTTCAAAAACACTCCACAGACTAGAATTAGAAAATTCTCAAATTGATAAAGGGTATCTACAAGAAACCCACAGCTAACCGCATACCTTTCGTAGTGAAAGACTGCATACTTTCCAGGAGATGGAAAACCAGACGAAGATATCTATCTATTCTCACAATTTTTATTCAACATTGTACTGGAAGTTTTAGGCAGGGCAATTAGGCAAGAAGATGAAATTAAAGACATCCTGATTGGAAAGGAAGATATAAAATGATCTCTATTCACAGATGACATGATCTCGTATGTAGAAAATGCTAAGGACTCTGAAAATGACTATTAGAACTAATTAACAAATTCAGCAAGTTTTTAGGGTAGAAAATCAACATACAAAATTCAATTGTATTTCTATACACTTGCAATGAACAATGCAAAAATGAAATTAAGAAAATTCCATTTACAGTAGCATCGAAAAAGTATAAAATATTTAGGAAGAAATTTAACTAAAGAGGTGCAAATCTTATACTCTGAAAACTAACAAATATTATTCAATAAATTTTAAAATATATAAATAAATTGAAAAATATCCCATGCTTGTGGATGAGAAGACTTAGTATTGTTAAAGTGGCAATACTCTTTGAATTGATTTATAGATTCAATGCAATCCTACCATAATCTCAGGTGGATTCCTTTTAGAAATTGGCTGGCTGATTCTAATATTCACGTGGAATTGCAAATGACCCAGAATAGCAAAAATAATCATGAAAAAGAAAAACAAACCTGAAAGATTCATACTTCTGATTTCAAAATGTACTAAAAAGCAGTAGTAATCAAGGCAATGTGTTACTGCCATAAGAATAGACATAGAACAATAGAATAGGATTGAGGTGCAGAAATAAGCCCATAAACCTATGATCAATTGATTTTTACCAAGACCATTCAACAGGGAAGAATACTCTTTTTAAAAAACTGCTGGAACAACTAGTTAGCCACATGTAAAAGAGTTAAATTGTACCCTTACCCCATATACAAAAATTAACTCAAAATAAATCAAAGATGTAAATGTAAGAGCTAAACTTATAAAACTCTTAGAAGAAAATATAAGGTAAATCTTCACGACCTCAAATTTGGCAGAGTATTCTTAGATTTGACACCAAAAACACAAGCAACCAAAGAAAAACTAGATAAATTCATCAAATTAAAAATTTTTTGTGCTCCAAAAGATACTATCCACCCAAAGACAACCTAAAGAATGAGAGCTCATATATGCAAATCATATCTGTCTAATAAGGGACTTGAACATGGTTTGGATTTGTATCCCCACACCAATGTCATATGGAATCAGAGGAGGGACTTGGTGGGAGGTGATTGGACCATAAGGGGGATTTCTCCCTTGCTGTTCTCCTGATAGTGAGTCAGTTCTCACGAGATCGGATGGTTTAAAAGTATGCGGCACCAGGGAGATCCAAGATGGCGGATTAGGAGCAGCTCAGGATTGCAGCTCCCAGTGAAAGTGCATAGGGTGAGTGGACGCCGCATTTCCAGATGGATTTTTATTACTCCCAGAACAGGAGATTCCCAGGCGGAGCAGCCCCACGGGTCGCCAGTGTGGCTGTTTTGGCCAGCGCAGCTGTTTTGGCCGGCGCGGCTCCTTTGCCGGCGCCGCGGCGCAGCGGGTCTCCATACAAAATCCACTGGTCTGTGTGCCCTTTTAACTGGCGAGTGGAGCTACGGGAAGGCAGATTAAAAAGGGGACTGAATCAGGGAGCCAGCCCAGGAGATTCCCAGGCAAAAGAGCGCTACGAATCTCAGCGCCGCTGTTTCAGCCTGCACAGTGTGTCCCCGCAGGGGAAATCACACAGATCCCGGTGCCTTTTCAACAGGTTACTGGAACACCTGGGAGTCGACCATTCAACTAAAAAAAAAGGCTCTGAGACAGCGAGCCAGGTGATCAGGCTCGGCTAAAACAGCAATTGGAAACGCTCTTGGTTAAGAGTTTCGCAGCAGGTGCAGCTGAACCCGGGACGGTCCAGTTCTGTGGGGGAGGGGTGTCTGCCATTACGGGGCACTCCACCACTACAGAGGTAGTCCGCCATTGCGGAGGCAGCCTGCCGTTGCCGAGGCAACCCGCCGTTGTCGAGGCAACCCGCCATTACAGAGGCGGGCCACTATTGCCCAGGCAGATCTAATTACACCCATATAAACAGGAATGCAGGGAAGTTCACACGGCAGCGGGGCGGAGCCCACAGCAGCTCAGCAAAGCCTCTGCAGGCAGACAGGGACTGGGCTGCCTCCTTGCTGGGCAGGGCAGCCCTGAAAAGAAAAAGGCAGCAGCTCACTGGAAACTCATAAAGCCCTAACTCCCCGAGACAGAACACTTGGGGGAAAAAAAAAAGGGGTATATGAGTTCTGCTGCAACAGACTTAAACGTACCTGCCCAGCAGCTCTGATTGGACAATGGAGTTCACACATCTCAGCACTTGAGCTCCTATAAAGGACAGACTGTCTCCTCAAGCAGCTCCCTGACCCCCGCATTTCCAAAGAGTCACCTCATAAAAGAGAGATCAGACTGACATTTGGCGGGCATCCTTCTGGGACATAGATAGCAGAAGAAGAAAGAAGAAACTGGTAGCAACCTTTCCTGTTCTGCAGCTGCTGCAGGTGATCCCCAGGAAGCAGGGCCTGGAGTGGACCTCAGCAGTCCTACAGCAGAGAGGCCAGACTGTTAGAAGGAAAACTAAGAAACAGAAATAACTT
>CAUYQU010005135.1:0-16273 GCA_963574635.1 Cheracebus regulus
ACAACATAGGCATGGACAGCTAATAGCCTAGCAGTCTTCTGAATATTTTGCTGAGCAAATCTTCTGGACAAAGTATTTATTCCACCGGGCACGGTGGCTCACGCCTGTAATCCTAGCACTTTGGGAGGCTGAGGTGGGTGGATCACCTGAGGTCAGGAGTTCATGACCAGCCTGGCCATCATGGTGAAACCCCATCTTTAAAAAAAAAAAAATAAATAAAAAGAAGAAGAAAAGAAAAAGAAAAAAAAAAGTATTTATTCCATGGAGAACAACATGATTAGAATTGAGAGATACAGGATTTTTTTTTTTTTAACCTGGCTCTAAGACACACTAGATTAGTTCATTTTCTGTAAAATGTGACCAAATGTCCTGAGTTGCTAAAAAAGAAAACAAATGTTATAATAAAGACTAAAGTACACTCTGAAGAAGCTCTACAGAGGAGGAGCTCATCTTCCCTTTGTTTTGACATCTCTTTTACTCTCCTAATCCCTTTCATTTCTGTTTCCCTTTTTTGGTCTCTCAAACCTCTGCCAGTTCTTCCAATCGTGAGCCAAGAAGTGAACTTAGCAAAATGTATTCTTCCATCATCACTGCCTCTCAACTGCCTGAAAGGGTCAAAAGTGATATAACAACAACATGCTTTTGGACCTGCAAAGTTCTTTAAATAAAAGGCAAAATCCTAATATAATCCTACAGCATTGACATAGGAGAAAATTACTATAATTATGCAAATTAAAATAAGTCAACAAGTTTCAGAATACAATGCATGATAAGTAATGTTTTTAAAAATAACAGTAACTGAGCCTGGTCATTTGCACTTAATAATAGGCTCAGGAGGGAGCCTAGTGTCTGAGGAGAAACAGCTGTGGAAATAGATATATTGTGGCTTTGATAGGTTCTCTCTAGTAGTTTTATTTTTGTATTTGCTTTAGATTACAGGAAGCTCCCAGAGCGCCCTGCTATTGAAATTCCCATCATTCCCAGGGCTTTCATTAAGTCATTGGAATTGACAGAACTTGAATTGAGGAGGCCTACCGCTATGTCAGTTTATGCCAGGGTGATATCAGGGCCCTGGCAACTCTGTGCTCAGGCTTTAACTTATGTCTGGAGTTGTCTCACTGTGAAACATAAGGCATACATGCCTCCATTTGATTTTAAAAGGCATTGAATTGAATATGGTCTATTACAGCAGTAAGGGTTTCAAAAAATCCGGAAGACAGGATGATAACAAAGTGGATATTTTGGCATCGTGGAGCAATGAGCTTTGAAATCAGAAGTACCCAGGCTTAAATCTCATACCTCCCATTCATTAGTGGGGTCATCTCAGGAAGTGATCCAAATTTTCAGAGCCATGAATTTCTCTTTTCAAAAACGAGAATAATCCCAGATATCATAGAAGTAATGTGAAAGTCAAATGTTAAAAGGTCAATAAGCCCTGAGCCTAACCAGGTATGTGGTAGGAGTTTAATAAATATTATTTCATTTCTATTGACCTAATTTGAAATTAATCATTGCTTGTAGGAGTATCCTTTCATTTCTTTTCACTTGTGTGAATCTTTGAGATATAGGTGTTATTTCTTGGTTTTAGGACAAATTTGGCCCTGAGAACCTGAGGTTGGCTAGGGTTGTTACCACTTTCATTCAATTTTGAAAATAAAATACCATTTGCCACATGTTGGCATTGTGGTTTGCTTCTTATGGCTCCTGCCATCTCTCATATACCTCGCTGAATAACAGGTGTCAATGTTTTATCCCCGCAGAGCTGGAAGCAGCTGCAGCAACATGCTAGCAGAATGGCAAATGTTGATCATGTACAGTGATTTGAGGTTTTTCTGTTTCTTTATGAAACCTCTTGATGCAAACCAGCTCCCATTTCCAGAGAAACAGGAAACACACCCATTTCACATTGAGTAATAAAACTTGCTTTGGTCCAAACCAAATCTAAGACTAAAGTTTGGATATACAGAAAGTGTTTTATTTAGCGCATGTTGCTCATAGCACAAGCATTTTAAGATCAAAAGTTTAATTTCTTTCACATTTGTTACTTATTTCTATGCAAGCACAGGACTTTTCCATGGGTTTCATTATTGTTCAAGGAAAAAAAATTAACATGCTGGATCAATGAAAAATTTGTCTGCTAATGAGAGAAATAGGAAAGAAGTGAGTAGCTCAGTCCTAATTGAGCTACATCCTCTACAAAGCCAGCAGACAGAGTTGTTCCCTTTCAGCCCCTAAGAATAGTAGTGTACAGTCTTGTTAGACATTAAGATGCTTCTTCATATTTATTCATCTGGATAGAGGTACATTATCCTGATAAGTTAGAGCCAGTCCTGGCCAAAATTGAGATATAGAAAAGCTTGATCCTCTCAGGGTACTTTTATTGCATTGTGGCTTTCCTTCCTTTTTCCTGGCTACCTGCTCTTGGGATTCTTTCCTTAGTGGAACCTAGACTCCTATTTTTCCCATCTCTTCCTCCTTTTATAAAAGTCTGATGTCTGTCATCATCAGTGTTAATGACTGCCAGACTTCTTCTAGAGACATTTATATATTAACAGAAAATTCTCTGAACATATTTCCTAAAGTTGGATCTTAAGAAACAAGTATATGTGAATAAGTCATTTTCAGGCAGGGACCCACTCTTTCTCCATTATTCAGAATATATGACATGAGATAATAAGATGCCACAGAAAAATGGAGGTGGGAGCTAGTTCTTTTATGAACTTGCCCTTAAGTTGCATCACTTTAAACTATGATGTATGTTCAGTTAAAAGATCATTAAACAAGATCCTAAAGTGCATGATGTATTAGCTTATGGTAGAACAACACTCCCACCGAGAACAACAGAAAAATGGGACAAAATATAAAAAAGATGTATTTGAAGAATTCGGTGAACAGTTGAGGTAACTTAGGGGGCAAGTTACTAGAAAAGAAGGTAATTACTGAGAGATGAGGGGGTATTTTGTGAGCTGCTTTCCTTCCAGAGATACTTACCATTCTTGACCAGTGGAAAGAGGCTAAAAATCCTAGAGGGGGTTTCAGCTAAGAGGCAGAGAAACCAGCAGAACTTCTGATAAATTCACAATGCAAAGAAAACAACTGAAGCTTAGGGTTATGAAGGCTGCTAGGACTTGAGAGACCAACATCCCAGAAAGAGGGTAGATGCTGGAGGGGCCAAGATGCTAGAGGTACCCAACCTTTACGGATCTTCCCTTGAATTTTTTGTGGAATTCTTAGAGCAGGAAGTTAAGAAGCAAACCAGGAAGTCACACTCTGACAAATGGAGTGAGGCATCTTTGGGCAGTCTCATGGAGATAAAGAGACAAAGAATTGGAGTCATGACCTGTTAAGCAGAAAGATCTTACCAGTCTCTCAGTAAGGAGAGGGTTCACACTGGAGGGGTGAACCAGAGTTGGATGAAGGTTTACAAAAACGTAACCCAGCCATGATCTACTTAAGTCTGCTGAATTGTGATCTGCCCTCAGCTCCTTATGGGAATCTCAAAATGCATACAGTCTTTTCTTTATGGAAAAAAATTTGCCAGTTACTTTTGATTTTTAGTAAAACAAGAATGTTTGGTTTAAATGGCAAGAGAAATTATTTTTATTGGGCATAAAGATGAATTTCTAGATTTCCAGGATCTTAAAGTTTAACCTATACCCTTCAAGAGAGTTTTAGTGTTAGGCGATGATGATGTACTGTTCTGAACTGGTCTGAAGGTAGTAGGATAAACTTGTTTATCTTTGACTGTCTAAAGTTTCATGATTTAATATAAATTATCTTATTACCCATATCTAGGTAAACATATTCTCTCCAACCTCATTCTCGTGCAATGTGAAAAGACATTTTAGATGTGGAGTCTAGCGATCACAGGGATTAACATCAACTTACTTGTGTTTCAGTTTCTCCTCTGTACTTTGTGTCTCACTCTCACCACAGGTAGGAGATAACTGCAAAACATATGAGATAAAACAGAGAGGGCTTTATGATACTGGAAAGAGCAAGGAACTTAGTAAAGATCAAGGGTTCCTATCATTTTATTAAGGAGTAGAGCAAATTCTGACCTGTTTTGCACAGAACTTACTACACCACAGTGAGTAGGCAAGGATCTCGTTTGGGTGACTGAGCCAGATATTTAACATGGACAAAAAAAGGGCTGTAATTGTGGCCATTCTATGAGCAGAATGTCACAATAAGAACACGAAATCATGGGGCATGCAATAACACTCTTTTTAGGCCTCAAGATATACTGTTTGTTCCAAACTCTTTTAATTTAGTCCCTGCACATTATGTAAATGATGTAAGCAAGTGTTAACGATATTTTTAATAGAATTGATTCAGAAGCATTGTAAGCCAAATGGGAGACTTTAGAGATGAGTCATGGCAGTTTAATAGGTTCAGGTACTGGTCATTTGTTTTCCAGAACTGTGTTGCCCATTCCAATGGGAAAAGTATTAGAGAATAGAAGTCTATACGACCTTTTATTTATTATCTTCCTCCTCCTTTTTTTTTTTGCACGTAGGTCTGTGAAGAGTAACAATTATGACCTTGGAAATGAGCTCTTCTTGAAGACAGTCTTGTTTGTTTCAGTACCTGGGCTCATGAGAAGGGTTTTGGCTATTTCATTATCCTGTGTCTGAGATGGCGTCTGGCACAGAGTTTGTACTCTGAGGATTTTGCTATCTTTTATTGACTGACCAAATAAAAAACTGAAAGACTGACTTAATGCCAAGGACCTAGTCAAGGTAGCTAGAGCAAAACAGGGAGTGAAACCAGCTTCTAGATGGCAGGCCAAGAAGACAAGGATGCAAAATCTCAACACCTAGATGGTGACTTAGAGAAAATTTAAAATAGAAAATAGAGTTCCTTATATTCTCCCTGCCAATGGAGCCAAAACAGTCTTTATTAAGGGTAATACTGAATGCAGTAACTGAGAAAATTAGGAACCTCACTGAGAGTGACAGCAAGTGGAATGGAGAGAGGAATACCAACAAATGAAGCTGTAATTTAGTTTATAAGGTACCCCTTAGTGAAAATTCAACCTAGACAGGGGTTTCCTGTTAAAATTTGTAAAAGTTTTGAATCACTCACCATCTTACATAAAATTGCAATTACAAAATGAAGAACAAATTTTTCTGCATCATTTGAGGATAAGATGCTAATCTCATGTCATACCAACTCTGAATACTTTAATGTGTATTTCCTACCATCATGACATTTCCCCGCATAACCACAACACAATCATCAAAATCAGGAAATTGACACTGATACATAACTACTGTATAATTCTTAGACCCTATTTAAGTCTTACAATTTTCTCAGTAATGTCTCTTTAGAGCAAAAATATCTTGTTCAGAATCATATCTTTCATTTTGTTATTGTGTATTTTTTGTCTCTTCCAATCTGAAACAGTTTCTTCATCTTTCCTTGGCTTTCATGACCTTGATGCTTTTGAAAATTATAGGCTAGTTATTTTGTAGGTTGTCCCTCTACTTGGGTTGGTCTGATGTTTCCTAATGAGTAGAATCACTTCATGCATCTTTGGCAGAAATATCTCAGAAGCAACATTGTGTGCTCACTGTAGCCTATCAGGTGCATACAATTTTGATCTGTCCTGTTGCAGATGCCATTACTTTGATCACTTGATAAATATGGCATCTGCCAGTCTTCACCACTGAAATATTACTCTTTCCCTTTTGTAATTTGTAAGTATTTGATGGGAGGATATTTTGAAACTATGTACATATCCCATTCCTTATAAAACTGGTATCATTCATTCATTCTTTTTCCTATTAAACTTTCAACGTAATCATTCATTTATTTGTATCAGTAAGGATTTATAGTTTCCTAGTCAAGTGACTATAATTTGTAATTTTCATTATGTTTGAATTATCCCCAATTTGTCCAGATTTTCTCCTTCAAGTCGGTTTCTCTGTCCTTTAGACATGTCACTGTTATTTTTTGAGCACTCCTTTGCTTTCTGGTATTAAAGAGGCATTCCAGAATGATTGCATACTTTTTTGCCTTAGTCCTGAAATGAGTCATTTCTCCAAGGGGCTTGATTTCATTTAGTGGTACATGGTACTTAGTAAATAGTTTTTGTGTGCTCATTGCTATTGAGGTGTCACTGTTCCCAGGCCCTTTCATTTACATTGATTTCTCTCTATACGTATATCTCTATATATCTATTTATTTATGTCTCTGCCCTTGTCTATCCACTGTACTCCAGCCTGGGCAACAGAGTGAGACTCCATCTCAAAAAAACAAACAAAAATCATGAGCTCATACCAATACCCCTAATTTCTCTTCAGCACTGTACAGGATTAATTCTATCAAAAATTATGAGCTCAGGCTGGGCATGATAACTTATGCTTATAATCCCAGCACTTTGGGAGGCCAAGGCAGATAGATCACAAAATCAGGAGATTGATACCATTCTGGCCAACATGGTGAAACCCCGTCTTTACTAAAAATATAAAAATTAGTTGGGCGTGGTGGTGCATGCCTGTAATCCCAGCTACTTGGAAGGCTGAGGCAGGAGAATCACTTGAATCAGGGAGTTGAAGGTTGCAGTGAGCCGAGATCGTGCCACTGCACTCCAGCCTGGGCAACAGCGTGAGACTCAATCTAAGGAAAAAAAAATCATGAGCTCATACCAATACCCCCAATTTCTCTTCTGCTCTTTATAGGATTAATTCTAGCTTTCTCCCTTTCCATGTTTAGAGTTTTATTGTTTTAACAGTGAGATGCCTGGTTCCCATTATCCTTGATGTATTTACTTATTTAACTAGTATCCATCTTTGTAATCAATTTCCAAGTGTTACCAACTCCCCAGCCCTCACAAATCCTCTGCCTGGATTTTGACAACCTTTTCTGCTACCCTACACATAGAGACACTTATCATTCTACCCCATCTCTAGTTCATAATTTCAAACCACTGCTGCCACTGGTTTGGGGCGTGGAGGTGGCAGGGAAGGTGGGAGGGCTTCTGACCCAACTCAGGAGTTTACTTTATTCTCTGAACCATGTGTCCTCCACTTTGGTGAAGACATTTACCTTACCTAACCCTCTTCAATGGTTTTAGACCTGAATTGTCCTTGAAGGGAATGAAAGAAAAGAGAGGGGGGGAAAAAAAAAGCTTTTTTTTTAAAGTCTTAAAATAAAAATGTCAGTTTTCCCATTATTGAAAGATCTTATCTATGTGATACGTTTGAACCAATATATATTTTAAAAACATATAGAGCCACCATGTTTCTAGGTTTTGAAGGATGAGAATCTATTTTGGGGTTCTCTTTGTAGATTTGGGGGTGTGGGTTTTGTTAATCCTTTCTGTGTTTGAGTGAGGTCATGGTTTTCAAATTGTGCTCCACAGCCCCACATGCTGTGGCCATCTCTCAAGGCTGCAGTGAGAAAGTGTAGGGTGTGGGGCTGTTGCAAAGTCATTGGGACTTGCCTTTGTTTCTCACCCTGCTTCTACCAGAAAATTCTGTTTCTGTTTTATATATCAGATTTCCACATGGGATTTCACCCGAAAATAAAAGGTTTCAAATTCTTAAAGTGTTTGAAAACCAGAGTTAGATGATCTCTCTGAGAGTGCCAGCTGGGAGTTATAAGAATTAAGCTTTGAAATTCCTACTTAAGTATACACGTTTTCTTCATGAATATGAGCAACGATAATTTTCTGTCATTTAAAAATATTTTAGCATCCCTGTATGATTTTATATGCATGATTATTTTCAAAATATGGAAGAATGGAAAACAATTACCTGTCCTCTTATTACCCTGGCCCTGACACATCTGACAAAATCCCCCTCAAGATATCAAAGTGCTTCCTTCCAGTGTTTTTATTGTGCTTTATTATTTTCATAATGATTGTAAGCATAACATATATAATTATTCTTAACTATCAATTTTCTAAATATAGGTTTTCTGGGATCTCAATTTCAACAAAGTATAAAGCAGTAGTTTTCATTTATTAATTTTTACACTGAAATGTGAAGCTCCTATCCTGTCCTCATTGAACTGAATTCTGATGGGAGAAGGGACTAAGGAATCTCAAGTGTGGGAAGCATTGGAGATACAGAGTGCTGTGGGAGTATGTGATGGGCAGACTTTGCTGAATCTGGGGCAGGGCAGGAGTAGGCAAGAATCCGTGAAGACTTTTTGGTGAAAAAACATTTAAGGGGAGACATAAAGATCTGTTAGCTGGTGAAAGGTGAGGAGCTGGGAGGAGAAATGATTTCCAGACACAGAATGCAGCCAGTGCAACATCCCTGTGGCAGCAGAGAGTAGGATGTGGTCAAGGAGCCAAAAGAAATCCTGCATGGTGGAAGTATAGAAAACTAAGTGGCACAAAATGATATGAGAGGGGTAGTTAGGATGCAACCTAGCTGTTTCCAAGATTTGATTTTTATCTTAGATGGAATGGGAAGCACTAAAAGGATTGAAACAAGGAAATCACATGGTCAAGTTTGAGGATTTTTTGTTTGTTTGTTTGTTTGTTTGTTTGAGACAGAGTCTTGCTCTGTTACCCAGGTTGGAGTGCAGTGGCATGATCTCGGTTCACTGCAACCTCTGCCTCCCGGCTTCAAGTGATTCTCCTGCCTCAGCCTCCCGATTAGCTGGGACTATAGGCATGTGCCATCACTCCCAGCTAATTTTTTGTATTTTTAATAGAGACGGAGTTTTTCTGTGCTAGCCAGGATGGTCTTGAACTCCTGACCTTGTGATTTGCCTGCCTTGGCCTCCCAAAGTGCTGGGATTACTGGTGTGAGCCACCGCACCCAGCCCAAATTTGAGTTTTATAAACAAGTCTCTGGGTGTTTTATAAAGAATGAATGTGGGTTGACAAGAGAGGATTAATCTCAAGTAGTTAGGAGGCTACTGACTAATCTATGTGATAGATGTCAATGATTTGGACTAGGGTGCAAGCATTTGGGCTAGGGAGTAAGTAACAAATGTCTAAGATATACAGACTTCAGAATTGGGTGACTGATTTAATGTGGGGGCGAGGGTGAGTGGAATGTGCCAACCTCCCCAATAGCCCCTCACATGGGAAAATCTGCTGTACAGTGTTGACCACTTGCCCCCTGTGGACAGGAGGTTGGGGTCAACCTGGGCTACTGCGGTTGAGGGAATTAGCACATCTCCTTCACCCCTATGGCCACAGTGATTACTACACAGATGGGCACATCTCTCTTTAGCCCATCACACTCAACAAGTTTCAATTCTGGGACTTTTGTTTACACTATCAAGGGAGTGGATCCATCCTTTTTCATGACCTTCAAGGTTCAGCTGACTTAGAGACTGAAATTGTCCAGACTTGTAACTTTTGGTTGTTATCGAAGGTAACAGCTGAAATGAGATATACTGCGTCTATGACATTATTTGAAACCTGAATCAAGCTATGTCCTTCCTGCACACATTTTATATGTAAAAGTAAAAAATACTGTTTCTTGTATGACCACTTTGGGATGAGTTTCCTGTAATTTGCAACTGAAAATATTCTCCCTGATATTCAACTGAAATGGAATGCTCCATTTAATGTACACTCATATTAACAATTTAATTTTATTATAACACTTTCTTCTGGTGATATGTTTAAACAAAGTTGATATCATATTCCTATGTTGATTTAATACTCTACACTGCTCCCTTTGGGTCTTAGTTTGTATTCTTTCAGAAATAAACCTTAAGACAAGGATATAATTACAAATAATTTATCTGAAAAGTTTTCCCAAGAAACACCAGCAGGGAATTAAGATAAAGAAGAGAAGGAAGTCAATAAAATTTGTGTTCTAAGAAAACTACATTTTTAAGTAGCTGGAACTTAATCCAGCTGGGAAATTTCTGAGAGACAGTGTAGAACATCCCTCAGTGTCATCATAACATAGGGGAGAAGAAGTTAATGTGTTGATTTCTTTGCTGATTTATTGGTAATGAAGCTAATGTCTTTCTTTACTTTATTTCAACCAATTCTTTACCCATCGTAGGTTGAAAATTGCTTGGAGGGAATTAACTCTTTGATATGTTCAGTTTGCTGTATCTATAGGCCAATGAAATTCCTGTGTCCAAAAAATAGTGCTGGAGCAGTTGTAGGTATTTCCCAGTAACCAGCCTTTAGTAAGTGGAGATGAGTGCAAAAGGAAGTGGGTGGAGCACTAACAGCATCTGTTACCCACTTCTCAGCCCTTACTAGACTCAGATTTTTTTTATCATTCAATTCTTATCTTCAGTACCTTATATATTGTGCTTTTCCCTCATAACCATACTCCGCTGATTATTTCTTACCAGCACACAAACTTTCAGAAATCTCCCACCTAAATGAAAGTTTCTATGTTTCCCTCCAGTTACTTTATTTATCATCACTGTTTCACATCAAAATTTTTTTGAAAGAGTTGTATATAGTTACAATTTCTATTTCCTGACACCTGTTTTCTCATTAAACCAATCAGTAGGATTTCTGTCCTTATCACAACACTGAAACTGCTCTTACGAAATTCATCAGTAATCTTTATGATCCCAAAATAAGTGGTTATTTCTCTACCTTCATCTTACTCAAACTTTCAGCATAATTCAAGAAAGATGTGACTCTTTCCTAAAGAATTTTTCCTTTTTTTAATTTAGTAACAATATATTTTCCTACCTCATTGAAAGGAAACTCCTCAGTTTCCTCTATAGCTCATTTTCTTGTGCCACCTGTGATTATGCCAAAGTTCCATCCACCTTATATGACCCCCAACTTAACTCATTTAATCCTCTTGGCCACACTTAGCTCTGGACAACACAGACAACCATCTTGGTCTACTTAGCACTTGGCATATACAGCAGGTATCTTAACATGTCCACAGCAAAACTTATTTTTCATCAAACTTCTTCATTCACTAATATTTTCATTTCGGAAAATGTCTGTTACTTCCCTAGCTGCCCAAACAAAAATGTTTGGGCCATTCTTGATTTCATTTTTCTTCACCTCCCACATCTGACTCCATGAGCAAGTTCTTCTTTCTTCATCTCAAAAGTAAGTCCCGAATGTGCCAGTTTCTCCATATTCATCTCTACCATTCTGATACAAGGCGTTATTATCTTTCCTCAACCTACTTGCAATAGCTTTTTAGCTGGTCTATTTCTCCAGTCCTATACCCTTATAATCCACTCTTTACACAGCAAACCAGGTGATTGTTTAAAATCATACATTGTTACTTCCTTCTTAGAATCTTCTAATGGTTTCTTGTAATAGTTAAGAACAACAACAGCAACAGCAGCAACACAGTCTGGCTCCTCCCTACCACTCTGATTCATTGATTCATTCATTTCCTATCACTTTCTTCTCTGCCCTCTGCTTACTAACCAAACTTGTCTTCCTATTTTAGTGGTTCTTAACAGGGGTAATACCACACCCTGGAGGTGTTTTTATAGTTTGTGGGTGCATCTTTGCATGCTATGACATTGGTAGCATTACTAACAGTGTGGGGTCACTAATTCCACACTTCCTGCCATATGAAGGGCATATCCATGAGAGGAAGCACAGTTCTATATCCTGCATGACTTTCAAATATCCTGACAGGTATTCACGTAGGTAAAACATTTAATTATAATTATTTGAACCTAAAACCTAATTCTACTTTACATACAAAGTATTTTTGTGTAATTTTAATATACACCGACATTTCTAGGAATGCAAGTACATTGTAAATTGAAGGAAGAGTGTAATTTGTTTTGTTAGAAACTCTATCAAGAGTTGCTCACCATTTCAGAAAATCACATCACCAATGGCAACGCCATTTGCGGTATTTGAGTTGCCAATGCAACACACCTGTACCCGACTCCATTTGTAGTTGTCATATTCATGCTGATTCTAAGTATAGACACAAACATCTGACTATTTCATATGGCTTCTTGTTATAATACCTGAACATTTTCATATAGAAATAAGTATCATTTTATTATAAATTATCTTCATATTCTCTTTATAGTGATGGCATTATGTTAATATTTTTAGAATTTGTGTAAATATATTTGATATGAGTTTAATTTCAGGGCAATCAAGGGAATTTTACAATCTGTCATTAAAGGAGTGTTCTGGTTCTTACAGGTTTAGCCTGCTGCTGTAACACTTTAAGCTTGACTCTCCCCAAAGTGATCCAGGTGTTGATTACATTCACCATAGTCCTGAACAATGGACAAATTCCTTCCGTAGATCTATAGCAGGAAGGTAGGATGATGTACCAGTTTCTGAGAAAATTCTTTTATCAGTCTGGAATTAGTCTAGTACTGTGCTGTACTAGAGGCTGAGACTATCAGCTGATTAAAAAATGTTTTTACTCTTTGTCATCAGCTAGACTGTATTATCCAGCATTCTTTACCACCAGATGTGGCCAAATGACTGGAGAAACAGAAAAATTTTATTTGCAGCATGTACTATTTTCAGAGTTCTTTTTGTCTATGCGTAACTCTTTACTTCTGGGGATCAAACTTCGAAAGGTGCAATGTGCATTGACATTTTCACCTTCCTTTCTTCCCAATTATTTCCTCTGAGTTGCTTTCATGGAAAGGATTTAGAAAAATTGTAGAGTACAAGGATATGTTATAAAAACAGCACTCTGATTATCCAAGAAAGGGGTATAATAGAGAAGTGGTGGCATCCGTTTTTTATTTTATTGTTTTGTCTTCAGGTCTTACTTACACTTGGTTACATGTGGAAGGTGGCGGCATTGGAAGTTAATGGTGTAGAACAATTTTAAATCAAGATCAACTGTATTTCTTTAACACACCAGATAATAGCCTGTGCAGTTGTCACAGGCTTATGGTGATCCATAGAGAAATGCTAATGGACAGAAGAAAAGAATATAAGTCCTGTATCATATGTAAAGGCTATAACTTATAAAACATTTAGAGGGGATGAAAAGCCATATTGCCCTTTGATGAAGCAAGTTTCAATGGACTTCAGGTTTCCCCAATGATGACCCACTGCCAATGAGATCACCTGGCTGGAGTGAGAGTATGAGCGAGCATTTTGGGAACCTCTCTTTGCTATTCTAATTGGGATTTTCTTTCTTTCTGGCTATTCTCAACTGCTTAGGACACTTGAAGTATTTGCATGCCTTCTAAATGCAGGCAACTTTTCGGAATATCTGTGAATTGTACTGTGAGGGAAAAAAGCCAATTCCCTGATGTCAATTTCTCAGAGGGAGCTTTTCTTCTAGGAGGCTCAGAATTTAGAATTATACAGTGTATTCTTAGGAAGTAAAATACCTAGGTTCTTAATAATATTTGTTGAATAAATAGATTAATAAATGAACCATGTTAATTTGACTGTAGTTTTCTTATAAGCAGATTTATAGGCACGGAGCCAGTTTCTACTGAAAGTTAGTTATAATACATTTCATAGTTTTACTTACAACCTTGGTTTTCCGACCTTGCATTTTCCTTAGAGACTTATTATTTAGAAATGTGAATTCTCTTGGCAAAGGTTTCTACCACAACAACTTCTTCTTGACTCCAGCTGCCTGGTGCTTAAGCTTAAAAGTTATTTCAAGTGGTTCCCTAGCACTTTGTCCATGGTACTACTGTAGCACTTTTCACACATAATTGCATTTATAAAAAGCACTTGCTAAATGCAATTTCTCTTTCATGAAATTGTATATCTGTGAATTTACTTTTGTACACTTTTCTACAATCAGGAAAATGTTACTTTGATTAGATGCACACCTGTTGGGGATAATTTGAAAAAGAGGGAGTAAGGAGTTGGGAATTTGCAAAGGCAAAAAAGAGGTAAAGCAGGTGGCAGAGCAGGAGAATGATTTTTAAAATGCAACTTTGGGAGAAATTAAGGTGGCTGAAGCAAAGTTAGAATTGCATCCTATCCCATAGATTGGCTGGAGGGAGGAGAGGTGCATGTGTTCTAGGCTTAAATTGTCTTAAGCAGAGCTGAAGTTCTGTGAGTCGGTAGAAGGAAGGGCTAAGAGGTAACTTTCTGATATCCGTAGTAACTGAAATAAAAGTTGCCTAAGGCTTTTTCCAACCAAGTTACTGTACTTATTTGGGGTCACTGTGTGATCCAGGAGAAAGGAGTCAAGATGTCATTCACCTACACAGAAAGCCTTTTAACTTATGTAGAGTCTAATATGTATAGGGCAGGGCTGAGGCATATTGTCTATCATATGATAAATACACAGGTATGTCATTGAAGATGCTGGGAAAACATTTTAATATGCTATTCTTTATTGTTTGGCTTTCAAGAGAGAAAAAAATATATTTATAAAAACTTTCATAGCTTAATCCACAGTCTTCATGGCCCTGTCTTATCTTTCTCTTAAAAGCTTATTTATTTATATATATTTTGAAAATGTGAATTCTCCTGGCACAGGGATTTTTGGAGCATAACCCTTTGATTGGAGAGAAAAAAATATATGTTTGGGTAGCAGTATACAAATTGCATGAGTCACAGGGATGCAAAAAAAATTACTTTCTCTATCTTTCTGTAACTAGACAATTTTTTTACGTTAAGTTCTAGGATACATGCGTAGAATGTGCAGATTTGTTACATAGGTATACATGTTCCATGGTAGTTTGCTGGATGTATCAACCCATCATCAAAGTTTTAGTCCTGCATGCATTAGGTATTTGTTCTAAAGTTTTCCCTCCTTTTGCCCCCTACCCTGCAGCAGTTCCTGCTGTGTGTTGTTCCCCTCCTTGTGTCCATGTGTTCTTATTGTTCAACTTCTGCTTATGAGTGAGAACATGCAGTGTTTGGTTTTCTGTTCCTGTGTTAGCTTGCTGAGGATGATGGCTTCCAGCTTCATCCGTGTCTCTGCAAAAAAGATAATTTCATTCTTTTTCATGGCTGCATAGTATTCTGTGGCATATACCTACCACATTTTCTTTATCCAGTTTATCATTGATGGGCATTTGGGTTGATTCCATGTCTTTGCTATTGTAAATAGTGCTGTAATAAACATATGTGTGCATGTCTATATAGTAGAATTATTTATATCCCTTTGGGTATACACCCTGTAATGGGACTGCTGGGTCACATGGTATCTCTGGTTCCAGATCCTTGAGAAGTCACCACACTGTCTTCCACAATGACTGAACTGACTTACATTCCTACCAACAGTGTAAAAGCATTCCTATTTCTCCACAACCTTACCAGCACCTATTGTTTTCAGACATGTTAATAATCACCATTCTGACAGGCTTGATGGTATCTCATTGTGGTTTTGATTTTCATTTTTCTAATTATCAGTGATGATGAAAAAATGTTCATCATCACTGATAATTAGAAAAATGAAAATCAAGAGAGATCCAAGATGGCCGATTAGCAGCAGCTCAGGAATGTAGCTCCCAGTGAAAGCGCAGAGAACGAGTGGACGCCGCACTTTCTGACGAATTTTTGTTGCCCACAGACTGGGAGATTCCCAGCAGAGGAGCCACACGGGTCGCCAGCACGACTCTTTTGGCCAGCGTGGCTGTTTTGCCGGTGCCACAGCGCGGCGCTTCCCGGTGCGGAGTATATGGGACGGACGGGCTCGGCTGGTCCCATCCCCACAAGGAAAACAGCAATTGGAAGCGCTGAGGACTGAGAGTTTCAAAGCAAGCACAGTGAACCCAGGAAGGTCTGGCTCTGTGGGGAACGGGCATCTGCCAAAGGAAAATTAAGAAACAGAAAAAACATCACCGGGCGGAGAGAGATCCAAGATGGCCACGTAGCAGCAGCTCAGGATTGTAACTCCCAGTGAAAGCGCAGAGAGTGAGTGAATGCCGCAATTGCAGACGAATTTTTGATGCCCACAGACTGGGAGATTCCTGGCGAAGGAGCCACACGGGTCGCCAGCGCGACTCTTTTGGCCGGCGCGGTGCTTCTCGATGCGGAGTCTATGGGACTGGCTGCCCTTTTAGTTGGGCTCCGCTGGTCCCATCCCCACAAGGAGAACAGCAATTGGAAGCGCTGAGGACTGAGAGCAAGCACAGCTGAACCTGGGAAGGTCCAGCTCTGTGGGGAAGGGGCGCCCCCTGAAGGAAAACCAAGAAACAGAAAAAACTTCATCACCAACAAGCCGGACGTCCACTCAGAGACCCAATCTGAAAGTCAGCAATTACAAAGACGACAGGTGGATAAATCCACAAAAATGGGAAGAAACCAGTGCAAAAAGGCTGAGAACACCCGAAATAAGAATGCCTCTCCTCCTACCGGGGATCACAGCTCCTCATCAGCAAGAGAACAAGGCTTGACGGAGGAGGAGTGTGATGAACTCACAGAATCAGGCTTCAGAAG
>CAUYQU010005137.1:0-106476 GCA_963574635.1 Cheracebus regulus
GGGCGCCCCTTCCCTACAGAGCTGGGCCTTCCTGGGTTCAGCTATGCTTGTTCTCAGTCCTCAGCGCTTCCAATTGCTGTTCTCCTTGTGGGGATGGGACCGGCCGAGCCCGACTAAAAGGGCACCCAGTCCCGTACACTCCGCACCGAGAAGCGCCGCGCCGGCCAAAAGAGTTGCGCTGGCAACCCGTGTGGCTCCTTCGCCTGGAATCTCCCAGTCTGTGGGCATCAAAAATTCATCTGCAATTGCGGCGTCCACTCACTCTCTGCGCTTTCACTGGGAGCTACAATCCTGAGCTGCTGCTACACGGACATCTTGGATTTCTCTCCGCCCAGTGATGAAGTTTTTCTGTTTCTTAGTTTTCCTTTGGCGGATGCTTGTTCTCCACAGAGCCGGACCTTCCCGGGTTCGCTGTGCTTGCTGTGAAACTCTCAGTCCTCAGCGCTTCCAATTGCTGTTTTCCTTGTGGGATTGGGACCAGCCAAACCCGTCCGTCCCATATACTCCGCACCAGGAAGCGCCGTGCTGGGGCACCGGCAAAACAGCCGCGCTGGCCAAAAGAGTCACGCTGGCGACCCGTGTGGCTCCTCTGCCAGGAATCTCCTGGTCTGTGGGCAACAAAAATTCGTCGGAAAGTATGGCGTCCACTCGTTCTCTGCGCTTTCACTGGGAGCTACATTCCTGAGCTGTTGCTAATCGGCCATCTTGGATCTCTCCCATGATAAATTTTTATATGTAATGAATTTGTATGTCACTTACTATAAACTGGAGAAACTGTTTTCTCATCTTTTCATTAAATAATTTATGTAATATTGATTAAATATATTTTACTTTTGAAATATAATTTGCAAATAGCCTCTGAGTTATGCTATATTTCACCACTGGATAAACTTTTTAGAATACTTTGAGGTAAATACTATATCAAAATAAATTCTATTGCAGTAAATTAGAAGCAGAAATACATAATTCAAATGTCTTTATTGTGATTCTCTTATTTTAGTAAACTTTAATGACAGCTTTTTAAATTTAAATGTCTTTGCTTTTTTCTAACACAATTACATTTACTGAATTTCTGCTATTTTGTTATTAGAAATATAAAATATCAGAACAAGCAAAAAAAAATCTATATCTCTTTATAATCTAACATTTCTTACTAATTGAATGTATTAATAACCCTATGACACTTCTAAGCCATAACATATCTTCAATTTCTCCTTTATGTCTAAGAAACAACTACTAATTTGTAAAAATTATTCTCTAGCATTATCTTTTATCTAAGATTTTTACTACCCAACAGGTAAAATTTACTACATTTCTTAGGCCTTCAATGTCTTTCTTGCACATTTCTATTATAGCACTCCTTTCAACTGTTTTTCCTTCTTTAGTATCGCTCTAATTGATCCACAATGGCTGCCCCTGGAGTCTCAGCAGAATATTTAGTGAGTCCCAAACACTAAACTGTGGTCACTGATAACATTTTAACTACCTATAAGGGGAATTTCTCTAATTACAGAACCTGAAAACTAGAGCTAAACTGCTTAGAACATTTTTCAAAGGCAGGGAATAGGATCTTCATTTATATATTTTAGTATACATTTTACATTGATATATGTATACACTTAATGTAATTTACTGTAATGAATATACACATTATATATATTATTTATGTATGTATAATATAAACTGTCTTTTATAAGTTGTAGGTGTATACTTCTGGCTTTTTTTCAATTGAGACATTGTGGTTTTCATATATCTTCACAGCAGTCAGTAATATACCAAGATGCTGTGATTTTGTTCTTATTAATTTTTTTCTTTTGATGGATTTCTACTGTGCTTTCTCGGCAGCTTCCTTCTGCTTCATTTCCCAAATAATTCTGTAAAATGCAGGCAATAAAATCAATTGGTCTTGAAATGGTTCTTCTAGTACAGTTTTTAGGTTTTTTTTCTTTTTTTCCTCTTCCTGGGATAGAAAACTGATAATGATTATGAAAGCTTTCAGGCAAAAGTAGAGATAGTCTTTTAGGAAAATATCCTATTTCAAGCCCTGTGATTCTTAAAATATATGAATTGCTACACACACACACACACACGCGGTTTTTCAATGAGATAACTGCTTTCTCAAAAGTCTTCCAAGGAATAAAAATAACAAAAATGTTTTTAAAAATTTTGCAAAGCAATTTTTAACTGGCTGAGCCAGAACATCATTAATGAAATGCTATCAACTGCCTAAACTATGTTTATGTTTTATTTATACAGTATAATTTAAAATATCCCAAATAATAAAGCTTTTATTTTGAAGATAAATATTTTGAGGGTGTAAGAAATATTTTTGACATAAAAATAGAAGTCATTGTGCATGTAAAAAAAATAAAACTATGTATATATTTTTGCATATGGATTCATTAACAAATAATTGCACCCTATATTACTGACAATTGTCCTTATTCAAGTATAGGTAAAATTTGCATTCATATTTCCCTTCTGTGGGTAATACTTCATTACAATAAGTCTGCGCCTTTTTATTTTTTGCTTCATAATTCAGATTCTTGGCACATGACACTGAATTTTATAACTCTAACTGAAGTAAATCATGCACAGCTGTCTCTATTAGGCATTTTTTTAAAGTTTGTTCTGGTAGTGTTGCTATTGTGCAACTCAGTATTAAGGAATCATCGTGCATCCACAATTTTGTATGAATTATGCTGATTTCTAATCATTTTTCAATTATTGGTCACTTTCATGAATGTTCTCTAAATGTCACTGAAACTATTCTGACAGTATTATTCAAATCTTGGTTCAAAACCACGCTGGTATTAATGGTAAAAGACTCTGAAAGTATTTTTGGTCAGGGGCTGACAAACTATACCCCAGAAGCCAAATCCAGTTCACAGCCCATTTTGGTACAGTTTTCAAGCCAAGAAAAGTTTTGATGTTTGTAAATGGTTGTTTAAAAAAAGAAGAAAAAGAATGATGCAGAGACTGCACGTAATTAATATCTCCCCCTTCATAGTGAGTTTGCCAGCTCCTGGTTTTGGGTTGTTCTACCATCGTTATTCACTGCTTTTACAATACCTTCTTCATAGTAGTAATTCAATAAGCTATACTGGATACTCATATTCACTTTATTTGTTAATTTTTATCTTATTTATAAAATTGTAACAAAGCTAACATTACTGTAAAAGGATAATAAGTAATTGTTAAAGTAATAATGCCTTTATTTGTATAAATTGCCTAATTAACAATAAAAGCTATTATCATTTGTATCATCTCAAGCAGGGAAAAATTACTTTTAAGAGATGATACTTCAGCATTTTAAAAATACATTATCAAATATAAGTGAATTGTATAAAACACATACAAAGAGACTGTGAGTAAATTACTTATGCAACCTCCACCTCCCAGGTTCAAGCAATTCTGCTGCCTCATCCTTCCTAGTAGCTGGGACCACAGGCGTGCACAACCGTGCCTGGCTAATTTTTGTGTTTTTAGTGGAGACAGGGTTTTGCCATGTTGCCCAGGCTGGCCTTGAACTCCTGACATCAGATGATCCACCCACTACGGCCTCCCAAAGTGCTGAGATTACAGGTGTGAGCCACTGCACCTGGCTGATATATAGATTTTTCAATGAGATTAATCATGTAAAAAAATTATCATGATATATTGCTATTTTTGATATATAAGAGATCTTCACTTAGCTGCAAAAATAAATGGTAAACATATATTTGAAAAAAATGTAGAGTCTATTTCAGCCTATATGTTTGAATTTAGTGATTTCCAGCCCAAAGAATAGAAGCATAAGATGTAATTAATTCACTGAAAATATTTTTATTAATAAATGACAGAAGTAGACTGGAAACAAAATTTTACAGAATGTCTTACATGCTCTTCAAAAACTTCCCCTTCGATCTCTCTACAACTGATTTTCCTTTGGCTGCTGACCCCAGTGGTTCTTAATCAAAATCCTACCCACTTTAATTGCCATATTCATTTAATTCTATTAAAGGCAGCAACATGAGTTTTTGTTTATAATTGTTAAAAAAAAAAAAAAAAAAAAAAGCACACATGGAACAACCAGAAATATTTTAGTCATATATTTCAGATAAAACTATTTTTTAATTTTTATTTATTTATTTATTTATTGACACAGAGTGAGACTCTGTCGCCAGGCACCAGGCTGGAGTGCAGTGGCGTGATTTCGGCTCACTGCAACCTTCACCTCCCAGGTTTAAACAATTCTCCTGCCTCAACCTCCCGAGTAGCTGGTACTACAGGCACGTGCCATCATGCCCAGCTAATTTTTGTATTTTTTAAGTAGAGACAGGGTTTCACCATATTGGTCAGGATGGTCTCGATCTCTTGACCTCGTGATCCCCCCTGCCTCGGCCTCCCAAAGTGCTGGGATTAAGGGAGTTTTTTATTTTTTCTAGCCAAAGTAAATGACATACCAATTTGAAAGAGAAAAGAGATATAATGAAACAGCTTATATTTGAGTTCTTCCTATTTGTTAAATACCTCCTGGCATTATTTCATTTAATTTACACAATAATTCTAAGCAGCAGGTACTGTCATTAGCTTCTTTTTACAGATCAAAAGTTGGAAGATTTTAGTTAGGGTCATAAAGCTAACAAGCATGAACCCAAAATTCAAATCCCTAATCTGGAGGACTGGATTAAGTATGCTTAATGATTATGTACAGCTTTCCATTTATCCATTGTATTACCCTGGCATATGGAACCTTATACATATGACTGGGGTATTTTTGAAGAGCTAAGACCAATGCAAAAGTCAGGAAAAAGAGAGAAAGAAAAAGAGAGAGGTTACTGAGGGAAACTATAATTGCATCATAAATATCTTTAGTATGTAAACATACATATAAAATTAAATCAAATGACTTTTAAGATTGAGAATACACACTACTTCTTATCTTTATGTCCTTGAGATCTGTGATATGCAATCCGATGCTTGTCACCACTGGGCATGAACAGAGTTGCTAGGTTCTTCTCATGGGTTATTCTCAAACTTGGCTGCACCGGAATCACCTGGGGTGCTTTAGAGTTACTAATGTCTGAATCCTACACCCAGAGATTCTGATTTAATTGGTCTGAGAGAGGGCCTGAGCAACAGGAGTTTTAAAACCTCATGTTTCTAATGTTTTCAGAGTCTTGAGAACAGCTTATTTTAACTATTTGCTGATGGGCATACCCCTTCCCTGTTCACATTCTCATAAATCAGTTGATGCTCAGATATTTGGTCTGCCACAGAAGAGGGTAAGAGGGGAGAGGACAAGGTTTATGTTTCTACCTTTTAAGTTCTCAAGTTTGTTTCTCAAAGTGTGATCCCTCAACCAGCATTTGCATCACTTGTGAACAAGTGAGGTATGTAAATTCTCAAACCCTATCTAGACCATTGAGTAAGAAACCTGGGAGTGGGATCCAGCCATCTAGTTTAACAAGTCCCTCAAATGATTCTGACACCCACTAAAGTTTGTATTTATATTTTGGAGGAACATATAATTTACATTTTACATTACATGCAAGTTCTGCAGATTCAACTTCATGGTAAGGTTTTAATCTATTTATTTATTTCACCAGTCATCTTAATAAAAAATATGTGTGTATGTATAACGTTATCTCTTATATATCAAATGTGTTTATATAACAAATTACGATTTCTTTCAAATATATTTTGGCATTGCTGGTATAAATAGTTGTGGTAATTTGCTTTTATTTTGTAGTTTGAATTTATATGCGGGAAGCAGGTATCCATAATCTGAGTACCTAAAAATCTATAGGGAGATGCAAAGTTTTAAATCCATCTATAATAATGTCTATAAACAAGGTAAGGTTGCCTGTAATGTATTTATGTGTACATATGATAGATAATATAATGTGTTATATATATTATATATTATATTGATTTATATAAAATATTTTTATTGTCATTTAACAGCATGTGATAAACTTTATATAGATCTTATATAGATACATACTCTGTCATTTGGTTGAAATATTAGAGGCAAGATATTTTAAAAGTGTGGGTCTAGGGTTCTTCAAATCCTAGTTAATCTCCAGGATTGCTAATACTAATTAACTGTGATTTTTGAGAAATTATTTAGACATTTAAGTTTTCAGTAATATTTTGTTTCCTTCTTTTGTCCAGTTTCTTCCTGTGTGAAACAGAGACAGTCATATCTATTTCATAGTGTCATGGTGAAGTTAATATTTGAGATAATATCTATAAGGCTTGTAAACCTGGTAGCCATGAGATGGTACTGAACAGATATTAGCTGTTTTTATTTATATTATTAGATGCAAATATTTCTTTATATAACATAATCTTTTTTAAGAATGTATGACTTTAGAGGTTACATGAAAATAATTTATTTTGCTGTTTTAATAAATAATACTGTCAATTTTTACATTAAAACTTTTGTCTGGAAGGTCTCCAGGCCTAAAGAACTACCTTGAAGGTTATAATAAAGCAATTTACATAGTGGTCTATTGTTCACTGTAAATGTAGTGGAACCTTGATAAAATATGACCTGCTATAGCATGAAATTTACCAATCCCATTGATTGGTGCTGGTTACTGAAAGAACCAGAAGGTTCTTGTTATATTATTTTATCTTTGTCTCAGTTGCCTGGCAAAGACCCAAAAAATTATGTTTTAATGAAGTCCATCTTGGGAAGAAAAATGGAACAAAATACTATTCTTTTACAGAACTCTTATAGTATTCATGATAAATAAATGGAGTACAGACATTGATAGGGAGGCATCAGTTGTCTGGGAAATAAAAAGAAAACAAATTAAAATTGTTATAAACCCCAAAATTTTGAAGTTTTGCCCTTAAAGTATTGAGAATATATAATGCCAAACAACTGAATAATTGAAGTTGGTTGAATTTAAAGCAGCTTATTTTTTTATGATCACGTTTTGTCTATAAAATGATATAGGTGTTATCTTGATTATTCATAATTTCAATACTATTAAAAGGTTCTGATATTCTAATGTAGATCTCTGATTTGTGCTGCATACCTCACATTATTTTTTAATTATCTTTTGAATATTTGTGTCAGATACATTGCACAGTTACAGAATATAAACTGATTTGACATCGTGTTTTATATGCGTTGTGCTTAGTTGCTAGCATGGTACTTGTCATGAGGCAGACACTCAGTAAATGTTTCCTGAATGATGGAAAGGTTCTAATTTTTCATGCATTGATGAGCCATACTATATGTGTAATTTTATACTACTAGCGTTGCTTTTGTTTGAGGAAATAGTCATGCCTAGTCTTGTTTTCTTCCATCTGGAGGAATATCCATTAGGATAACCCTCCTGATTTCTCTCTACCCCCATTCATGCCTTCCCAGGAGCCAAGAAATTATGCAAGTGACAGGTGACTCTGGAAGTAGAAACTGGGATTGCTTTGTTTGTTAATCCTTTTCGTCCTCATGTCATGTCATATTGGGATCCACCTCTCAGTGTAGAGCAGGAGCCTGGGTCTGTTTCTGGCCATGTGGTAAGCTTGGAGGTATGAAGTCTATGGGGAGAGACCTGTGACTCTGCAGGTCTACCTATAACTGTACAGATGAGTCTGCCTGATTCTTGGGTGAAGATGAGGACTTCAACACTTAAGGATTAGGATGCTGAACACATAAGCCACGATCTATATTTGCTCCATCAGTGGTGAAGCTGGTATTTCTATCTCCTGTTTTTCTTTCCTATTTCCGCCTGCTTTGATTGTTTCAGAACTCAGACAGAAAAAAAAGTGGGATATATATATTGACTCTCTTGAACTTCAATAGATTTATACATATATAACTTTTATGTTGGAAATGTCACTGAAATAAAGGCTTAGATGGGCAAGGAAAGCATGCTGGTATTAAATATTCACTTAGCTGGAGCTCAAATCAGCATACATAGGAAAACATGCTACTACACAGACAAGCGTTTTTCATTTGAGACCTCTTAAAACAAGGGTTCAGAAATGTCATAATGCCAACAAATATTAGAGATGTGGTATTCATATTGCGACTGAGAATCCTAGAGAACCCCTCATTTTCTATGAGTATTCACCAGATTACTTTTAGTAACTGGCAAGTGGACAGAAAATATTCATATCGCTAGTTTTATGGCCACGGATATAGTTTTGTTACTAAAGTACTGTCATCCCATGTAATAGTAGACTATTTTTCTGATTTCTCCAAACTAGCAGATATTTCTTTCCCAGTCCCAGATTTTCCTAAATATACTTATGTATTGGCAGAATTTCTTTCCTCCTCATACAGTTGCAATTTGCAGTCTAATTATCACTGATAAGAAGTTAAAAAAATTAGAATGTCTCACATAGAATATTTTTACTTATGTTCCATTTTTGTCAAAAGTTTATCTTTTTACTTAACATAAAGGTATTATTTTATATTTCCATGACTAGCAACATTGCCTTCATATATTCAAAAACCTGAAATAGGGAAACATACACAGTATCACATTTTCCTCGTTGATACCCTGTCCAATAGATGGATTTATTCTTCCAAGCAAATGGAATCAAATGTAAAAATCTGTATTTGGGATGGGATTTACCATCATGAAATGAAAGTGGCTGTATATATATACATATATGCTTATCTGTTATTTGATCCCCTAAATTACAACTCAAACCTATTGGCCTTTATCCTATTATTTATCTTCCTTCATCCTATACTTCTCCATTTTTCTCTTCTAGTTCTCCTTTTGATTCACTTCCCTTTACTACCGACTGGACAAAATCCACTACAGCACAGTTCCCTTTTAAAGTTAAAACATTTCTTGAATGAATTATGTAATACATGTAGTAGTTAAAAGAAGAGGTGTTAAATTGAAAGCATGGCTCTACCAGTTTAGAGCTGAATAACTCAAGGTGCAGTTTTAATATCCTTAAACATCAGTTTCCTCATCTGTGCTTTGGGGATAATAAGACCTCTTTTCCAGCATTGTTATGAATATGAGGGATAAAGTGAATTAAGTGCTTTGTATATATAAGCTCAGTAAAATGTAGCTAGTATTATTAATAAAACTTTGTATGTTATTAATTAAACATAATACTTAAGACTATCAATCACCAATGGTTAGTCGTCATTAATGATTTACAATTGTTATTGACAAATAATAAGGAATCAATGATAAGAACACTTTAGAAATACAAGATAACATACCTATGAGTCACATGATATCATACGGAGTTCAGAGGAGCAGGAGCTGAAGATACCAATGTCACATCCATGGCTTTTTCCAGACTCTCCTTACTTTAACCTTCCTATGTTTTTGTGAGAACCCTTACCCAGAAGACAGGTCTGCTTGGGAAGGGGGCCTGATACATTTAGCCTCCCCACCTCACAACAGGTATTTCTGACATAGAGTCACATTCTGACCCCAGTGACCAGTTTATATGTGGCATGGTATTTTTTTTTTTACCATGTGTGGCTTTCCATCATTTCCTGCAAGAAAGGTCTAAGAAAGCCTCAGAGGGACTATGCATTTGTTCCAGTGGCAAAGGAAAAGGTAAAGGGTTTTATGTACCACATTTTACATCCATTTGGAACACAGGAGGTTTCTGTGGTCTTGCTCTGAAACCTAACCTATAAAACATCATGAATAATATGGCTTCCATGGAGAAATTTCTTTTGAATTCTGAATAAAGAAATTTTAGAAACACTCCCTTTTACCCTTGCAGATGACCTGTTTCAAAGGTTTCAAATGTCTCAGTATACAAATGACATATACTTTGGAGCTTTCTGTTCATCTTCAGTTCCTGAAACATAATAATTATTTCTAGGGGGCAGACTTTGATTTGCAGATTACTGGGCACACTGCTTTTTTTCCTTTGCATTTTTCCCACACATCTTTTCCCTTAAAGTGCACTACAACATCATTATCACAGTGCTCCTATCAATGTTTAAAAGCCCACTTTTGAAAACCATAATACCTTTGTTCAACACTGATTTGTATTGGCTTTGTAGAAAAATTAACTTAAGAGAAACTTTACTGAAACATGAATACTAACCCAGAACAGGCATTGTATTTGAGTGAATGTAACTTTGCACCACTTCTGAGAAGCTTAGATTGCTCAATTCCCCAGCCACTCCTTCAGGCCCTGGGTGACACTCTGAAATAGATTAAGTCCATTGCCACCTCCTTTCTCTTTTCTTTGTAATGGATAATATTACTGGGTCTTTTGTAAAACAGAAAGTTTCTGAAATGAATGACAATAATAGCAAAGAAGAAAGGTATTGCTCTGGGATTAAAATGAAACTAGACAAATTTTTACTGACTTTATCTCTGGCAAGATTGCAATAGAATGTTTTTTCTCAAATGTCATGGGATTTAATCTGATATAATAATCTCAGAATCTAAATAGGGATCAAGGACTGTCTTAATTTCAAACCTGTTGAAGTTTTCTTCTCAGTACACTCATGGTTATGATAAGAAGTTAAAGTCACTTAGACCTGTTTGAAGTTTATGGAGTGTGGCCTACTTATGAAGTTGTATATAAGCAAGCTATTAATATATATCTTCATAGCAAAACACAAGGTAATAAATTTAAACTATATTTTGAATGCTAAGTACTTATAATCAGTCTCTTCATGAATGCAGCATTTAATTGTATAATAAAGTTAAAGAAATTACCTATGTAATATTTCTATTGGTTTAATCATTTTATTTTTAATGTTAAAACCTTTCAGATACATACTGAATAGAATAATGATAGACCATCTTGTATCAAGCAACCAGCTTGACAAAAGTTAATCTTTTCCATATTTGCCTCAGGCATTTTTCTCAAAAGTTTTATTTTGAAAATATACAGCTACAAAGAAGTTGAAAAATAATATATGACTATCCTTTATAACTTTTCCTGAATTCACCAATTTTAACATTTACAGTTTGTCATATTTGCTTCATCTCACCATATACACATGCACACATATACACAGGTGCTTCTATATAGGTATGTACATATTTCAAGTTAATTTTTGTAATGGTGTCAGTCACAGAAGGGACAATGTTAATTATTCCCTAGGTATAGTAGGTTGTTTTAGTACCATTTTTGAAAAAATAAGTATTCATCCAGTTGAATTACTTTGGTACCCATATCAAAAACATACTGATCACATATCAGTTTATTTCTGGACTATTTTGATTCCTTTATCAACAGATCTAAGTTTATGCCATTGAAACACTGTTTTGATGATTGTAGGTTTATAGTAAATCTTGAAATCAGAGAGAGTTAGTTCTCATATATTTTTCAAAGGTGTTTTGGCTATTCTTAATTCTTTATTTTTCCATATACATTTTAGATTTATCTTGTCGATATATGTAAGCACACACTGAGATTATGTTTGGGATCTTGTAGAATCTAGAATCAATTTGGGGAAAAACAATATCTTAAGCATTTAGTCTTCTATTCTGTTAACAATTACATATCACATCAATTATTTGAGCTAACTAATTTTCCTGCCTTGTTTTGTAGTTTGCATAGTCTCGGTCTTACACATATTTTGTAATATTTGTTTTTATTATTTTCATAACTTTAATACTATCATAAATAAAATAATTTTTAAAATTATATTTTTAAATATTTTAATATTAGTTTAGTAATTCAAATTTAGTAATAGAATTTATTTTTGCATATTGATCTTGTATCCTGCAACTATGCTAAATTGACATTATTTTCACTAGGTTTTGTTAATCACTTAATGTAAAAAAATTATGAACAAAATTTGTGTCATCTGTAAATAGCCAGTTTTGCTTTTTTTCCCCCTGAATCTTTGTTCCTTTATATATCTTTTTTCTGTCAACTTTTTACCTGCTAAGAATGCAGAACAATGTTGAGCATGTGCTAATAGTGAAATTCTAACCTTGCTTTAGCTCTTACACAAAAAACCTTAATAATTAAGTGTGGAATTTTCTCATTTCTTTCCTTACTCTACTGAGTTAATTATGTATTCATTTTCCTTATTCTGTCAATATGTTAAATTACTCTGATTGATTTCAGATGTTAAGCCAGTGTAGTATCTCTGGAATAAACCCATTTGGTCATGACATATTATCCTTTTGATAGATCGATGGCTTCAATTTGTAAATGTTTTATTACAGAGTTTTGCATCTATTTCATGAGATATTATTCTACAATTTTCTCTTTGTTAACCTTATTTATTTTTCCATAGTATAATGAATCACAAAAGAAATGTATTTCTTTTCATTCTTTCATTTTTACTGCTAGCACAAGAAAACTCATATCCTTAAATTCAGAGTTAAGTGTATTTCGTAATTTCTCATATGCCATGCTTTCATTTTTAATTTTTAGAAATTCTGCAATTTTTTTGTGTATTTTCCCTTTTACACAAAAGGTGTAAAATAAAGTTTATGAATTTTCAAGTGGAAGGTGGCAGAATAGATGCAGCCAGGAGGAACATCCCCCACAGAGAGACGGGGACATTGGGAGACAGGCACACTCCTAGCAGATCTTTCAAGGGAAGGAACTGAGAGTAGATGGAGGGAGAACATAAATGTGGAGCTGAATGGGGAGGAATCTGGGAACACTGCAGGGGCTACTGAGTTTTGGGACATGTTCACGGCCCCCACTGACTCCTAGGGAAGGGGTGAATTGGACAGGTGAGGAGTGGCCTGCTCTTGCCATGGACCTCCAGATTCCTGGGAACAGGAGACCTCACAGTATGATGGACATTTGACCTGGCAGGGAGAACTACTTAGAGAGACAATGGGCAGGACTTTAGCCTGTGCAAAGCTCAGAGGGCTTAGTGTGGAAACATCTGCAGTGGAGCATGACCAGAAGTGCCCATCCCTCTCTAAAAGACAGCAATGTACTTCTAGTAGACTAGCCCTAGTGACTGTCAGACCTGAATGGAGCAGGGAGGTCTTCTCTGTGAGACAGGGCAAGTCTGATCTCAGTGGCCCTCCTGTCTGCTGGTCTCTCCCAGGACCCCAGACTGGCTACACCCTCTTGCAGCGCAGCCTCGGGGGCCCAAACAGGGTGCATCTGAAGGACTCTCACTATAGCTCCTTTGCTGGCAGACCATACCTGACCATTAGAGAGCTCCCGCAGATTGGCCCCTGCCGACATGCACCAGCCCACCAGCACTCTTCCCTTCACTGCAGCCTCCCCTACTCTGTTTTGCTGGCATGCACTCACCCATAGCCACCTCCCCCGCCCACTGCTTTCCCAGCATTCTCACGGAAAAACTTCACCCTCTCTTCCCCTCCAGCACATATACTCTACTGTGTCACTGCTGGCAGCCCAAGCATACCCTGCTGCTCCCAGTCTGCTGATGTGAGGGCACCTTGCCATGTCACAATCACTGGTGGGAAGTCATTTGTGCATGAACACCAGCAACCTTGCCCCATCGTAGCACCTCCAGATTTTTTTTTCTTTTTGCTTAGGATTGTCCTGGCTATTTGGGCTGCTTTTTTGGTTCCATACAAATTTTGAAATATATTTTTCAAAATATTTCCACTGCTGCCAGGGCAAATGTGTAGGGGTGCTGGCAGCCCTATGCACACCAATACCCCAGCCCTGCCACCAGCACCACTGGAACTAATGCAAGCACAGGTGCCAACATCCCTGTCCCTACCAGTACCCCACCACCACCACGCTGCTGCCACAAGCACATGCAAGAATGCCACAGTCCCACTGACATTGTTACCCTGCTTCAGCTGGCACATGAATACCTCATCACACTGCTGTGGATACTGGCATGGGCAAGCAGGCACACATCTGTTACCACTGCCTGAATGAAATAATATTTTCCTGTTGGTAGTCTTTTTATCATTATATAATGTCTCACTTTGTCACTTTCAACTGCTGTTGCTTTAAAGTTTGTTTTATCAGATATAAGAATAGCTACCCCTGCTCACTTTTGGTGTCCACTTGCATGGAATATCTTTTTCTATCCCTTTACCTTAAGTTTGAGTCCTTATGTGTTATATTCATCTCTTGAAGACAACACAAACTTGGTTGGTGAATTCTTATCCATTCTGCCATTCTGTATGTCTTAAGTAGTACGTTTAGGCCATTTACATTCAAGGTTAGTATTGGGATGTGAGGTATTATACTATTATTCTATTCATTGTGCTATTTGTTGCTGGAATACCTTTTTTTTAATTACATTATTTTTATATAGGTCCTGTGAAATTTATGCTTTAAGGAGGTTCTATTTTGGTGTATTTCAAGGATTTTTTTTCAATATTTAGAGCTCCTCATTCTGATGCTAAAACCTGGCAAAGACATAACAACAACAAAAATTTCAGGCCAATATCTTTGATGAACATAGATGCAACAATCCTCAACAAAATACTAATAAATCAAATCCAGTAGCGCATCAAATGCTAATGCATTACCATCAAGTATGATTTATCCCTGAAATGCAAGATTGATTCAACATGAGCAAATCAATAAATGTGATTTATTACACAAACATAACAAGGAACAAAAACCACATGATTATCTTAAAAGATGCAGAAAAGGCTTTTGATAAAATTCATCATCCTTTGATGTTAAATAATCCTCAACACACTAGCACTGAAGGAATAAACTTCAAAATAATAAGAGCCACCTATGACAGTCCCACAGCCAACACTGTACTGAATGGGCAAAAGCTGGAAGCACTCCCCATGAGAACAAGAACAAGGCAAGGATTCCTACTCTCACCACTCCTATTTAACATAGGACTGGAAATGCTAGTCAGAGCAATCAGGCAAGATGAAGTAAAAGGCATCCAAATAGGAAGAGAGGAAGTTAAACTAACTCTGCATGCAGATGATAAGATTCTGTGCTTAGAAAACCCCATAGTCTCTACCACAAAGCTCCTTAGGCTAATAAACAATTTCAGCAAAATTTCAGAATAAAGAGTCAATGGACAAAAATCAGTAGCATTTCTACACACTAAGAATGCCCAAGCCAAGAGCCAAATCAAGAATGCAATCTCATTTACAATAGCCAGAAAAGAATAAAATACCTAGGAATATAGCTAACCAGGGAGGTGAAAGACCTCTACAACAATAATGTTAAAACAGTGCTCAAAAAATTCAGAGATGACACAAACAAATGAAAAAACATTGCATGTTCATGGAAAGAAAAAATCAGTATCATTAAAATGGCCATAGTTCCCAAAGCTACTTATAGATTTAATACTATTCCTATAAAAATACCAAGGACATTCTTCACAGACTTAAAAAAAATTTTTCAAAATTTGTGTGGAACCAAAAAATAGCCCAAATAGCAAAGACAATCCTAAGCAAAAAAAAAAAAAAAAAAAAAAATCTGGAAACATCACATTACCTTTCTTCAAACTATACTGCAGGGTAACTACATAACCAAAAGTTTCATACTGATACAAAAATAGACATACAGACCAATGGAACTAAATAGAGAACCCAGAAGTAATGCCACAGACCTATAACCATCTGATCTTTGACAGAGTCAATAAAAGCAAGCAACAAGAAAAGAACTTCCTATTCAATACATGGTGCTAGGGTAACTGGCAAGCCATATGCAGAAATCTGAAACTGAACCTCTTCCTTATACCATATACAAAATTCATCTCAAGATTGATTGCAGACTTAAATATAAGACTTAAAACTTTACAGAGTTTTTATAACCCTCAAAAGATGACCTAGGAAATACCATTCTGGAAATAGGCCTTGGCAACAATTTTATGATAAAGAAACAAAAAGCAATTGCAACAAAACCAAAAATTGACAAATGGGACCTAATTAAATTAAAGAGCTTTTGTACAGCAAGAGAAACTAACAAAAGAGTAAACAGACAACCTATAGAATGGGAGAGAAGTTTTGCAAATTTTGCATCCAGAAAAGGTCTAATATCCAGAATTTACACAGAACTTAAAGAAATTAACAAGCAAAAACAAACAACCCCACTAAAAAGTGGGCAAAGTACATGAACGGACTTTTCAAAAGAAGACATATACTCATCCAACGAGCATGTGAAAAAATGCTCAACTTTACTAATTATTAGAGAAATGCAAACCAAAGCCACAATGAGGTACTATCTCACACCAGTCAGAATGACAGAATGACTATTATTCACAAACCAATAAACAGATGTTGGCAAGGTTGCAGAGAAAAATGAATGCTTATACCTGTTAGTGAGAATGTAGATTAGTTTAGTCAGTGTGGATAGTGGTTTGGTGATTTCTCAAAGAGCTAAAAAAAGAACTACCATTTATCATATACCATTGCTGGTCATATACCTGTAGGAAAATAAATATTTTTATTAATACCATAAAGACACCGGCACACATTTGTTTATCCCAGCACAATTCACAAACAAAGACATGAAATCAACCTAAATGCCCATCATTGTTAGACTAGATAAAGAAAATGTGGTATATTTATACCATGGAATACTGCACAGCCATAAAAATAATGAGATCATGTCCTTTATAGCAATACGATTCTAAGGAAACTAATGCAGGAACAGAAAACCAAATACTGAATGCTCTTACTTCCAAGTGGGAGCTAAATGTTGAATACACATGGACACAAAGAAGGGAAAAACAAACACTGGGGCCTACTTGAAGGAAGATGGCAGGAAGAGAGTGAGAATAAAAAAACTACCTATCAAGTGCTGTGCTTATTACCTGGATGATAAAATAATCTGTACACCAAGCCTCCATGACATGGAATTTGACTAGACAACAAACATGCACATGTATCCCTGAACCCAAAATAAAACTGTAAAAAAATTTCCAGATGGACAGAGCTTTTTTCAAGTATCATTATTATTATGCTGTATTGCTATCAGAGAATCTGATTGTATTCGTTTTGCTTTATAAAAGTTTTGGAGTTCTCTAATATATTTGATCAGTTTTTGTGAGTACTTCATGTGTTGAGAATAGGGTCTATTGTTTATTAGTATGTTGTAAAGTTTATGTTTCTCTATTGAATATCCTATTTAGACCCCTGTATGCTTACTCAATTTTTATCCACTGGGCCTGGATCGGATTGAAAATATTTTAATATTTATTTTTAGCATTTTTCTATTTCTTCATGCATGTTCTATAGTTTCTGCACTACAAAAGTGGTGGTTATGTTTTTGGTGCATAGACCTTCTGCTGTGTCTTCATTGTGAATCTTAGCCTTCAGCATTTGAAATGTTCATACTAACACTTAATCCCTGTGGTCTGAATTCTATCTTGTTTAATGAGATTTTTTTCCTGGATTTTTGTCTTCTTATTGTTTTAATAAATGTCTTGTCTATTCATATTTCCTTATACAATTCAAGCTTATTATTTTATTTTTATTTTGGATTTTCTAAAACTTGCAGTATCTCTTTCTGTGTATTTCCTTAGTTCCTCTTAGTATATTGTTTTTCAAATTAGATGCTGAAATTAAAACTATAATGAGATATTACTTCACATCTGTTTATTATTACAAAACAAAAAGATAGCTGTTGTGAAGATGTGAAGGAAAGTAAAGTCTTGTGCTATGTTGGTGAGTACATAAATTAATATAGCCATTATGGAAAACAGTGTAGAGGTTTCTAAAAATATTAAAAATAGAACAACCATATTGTTTTACTCCATTTTGCATTGTTAGGGATACCTGAGACAGTAAAAAAAAGAAATAATTCTATCATAAAGACATGGGCATGCATATTTAAAAGCCTTATGTACTTACTGAACTTTTATCCACTTGGCCTGAATTGGATTGAAAATGATATGTTAAATATCTATTTTTAGCATTTTTCTTCTATTTCTTCATGCATGTTCTATAGTTTCTGCACTACAGAAGTGGTGGTTGTATTTCTGGTGTGTAGAAGAAAACATAGTAATTTATAAAGAAAAGATGTTTATTTGGTTCACAGTTGTTCAGACTATACAAGCATTGGACTAGCATCTGCTTAGCCTCTTGTGAGACCTCAGGAAGCTTTTACTCTTCCTGAAGGTGAAGAGTGAGCCGGTGTGTTTCATGGTGAGAGAGGAAGCAAGAGAGAGAGGGGGAGGCTCCTTTAAATAGCCCAGCTCTCTCTTGAACTCACTCATTACTCTAAGGAGGGCACCAAGCCATTCATGAAGGATCCTCCCACATGACCCAAACACCTCCCACTAGGCCCCACCTCCAGCGCTGGTGATCACATTTCAACATGAGATTTGGTGGTGACACATCTAAATCACATCACATAGGACCCAGCCATCTTAGTTCTGAGTGTATATCTGAAGGTTAAGAAAGCAGTATTTTGAAGAGATATATGCACTCCCACATTCACTGTAGCTTTACTCGCAATAGCCAACATATGTGTCTGTCATTGATGAATGAATAAAGAAAATGTGCTGTGTGCCTGTGTGTGTGTGTGTGTGTGTGTGTGTGTGTGTGTGTGTGTGTGTGTGTCTATATGCAAACGAAGTAAAATGTGATTTGGCCCAAAAAAGAAAGAAAGAAAGAAATTCTGCCATTTTACAAAATAGAGAAATCTGGGGGGCATTATGTTTAGTGAAATAAATCAGAGAAATATAAATACTGTGTGATCTGACATATGTAGAATCTAAAATTTGTCAAACTTATAGAAACAGTAGAAGGGTGGTTGTCAGGAGCTGGGAGTTCGGGGAAATGAGAAGTTTTGGTCAAAGAGTATAATCTTTGAGTTATAAAATGGATAAGTTCTAGGGATTTAATGTACAACATGGTGACTGTAGTTAATAATACAAATAGTGTGTACTTGCAATTTGCTAAGAGATTAGATCTTAAATGTTTTAAATTTAAAAAGTAACTATGTGAGGCAATGAATTGCCTCACTAATTTGATTGTGGCAAACATTTTACCGTTTATTAGTATATCAAATAATCACATTATATACCTTAAATATATATAATTTTCTGTCAATTATACCTCAATAAGGCAAAAAAAAAGATGGTGGGAGAACAGAGATAAAACAGAAACCCATTTATGTATCCTAGAAATCTCATTTTTGCAAAGGATATATTGGTCATGAAATAGTAATTACAATGTGGTTGAAGCAAGTACTTCATATGTGCATAGTGCTATGGTTTTTAAAAAAAGGAGACAAAATCATATCTAATTCAGTGTTAAATCAATACTTACCATCAATCATTTTTTAGTCTTAAAAACAGGAAAAAAATATCAAAGATATTTTATAGTTAAGAAATATTAGAAATATAGACTTTCTTATGAGAAACGGTTTTCTCACATCATCAAAATTTGTTACACACCTGTTGACAAGAGATTTCCTCATAAGTAACCAATCAATGATAGCTTGATTAACAAATCCTTGGGAATGAAACTCATTTTATGGAGATCTTGAGCCACTGTGATGCATGCATTTTAATCATACATGGCTAAAACATCTTAACGCACAACTATCTCTTTTTCTCAACAGTTGAAGAGCTATCACAGGTCTATGCCTCAATGTACATTTTATTTTCTGTATGCCCACATCATTTCTGGATGGAGTAGAGATTCCATCTTCATTCTAACAGTTGGGATATAGATTTTCTTCTTGCAAGTCACAAAGCAGGAAAGCAACTATTGTTATATTATATATCCTATTTTGCCTGGAAGAGTCTGTTTATCCATATTGTCCTGCCATGATTATTGGTGGGGTCCCCCTTTTACTTAAAGTGTCATGGTTTGAAAGACATATTGGAAGGTCACTGTTGTTATTTATACTGAACAATTGAATGGTTGCTACTTTATACTTATTATAAATTTTTTCAATGAAAAACATCAACTAAATTTTCTTTTAAGTTGATACCTCTAACTTTGAAAAAAAAAAAAAAACAACATAGTCTCCACAATAAAGAAATTTTAGGCATCAATAAAGTGAAGAGAGATGTTAAGCATTCAGCAAGCCATGGCCCTCAGTTTTCAGGGGCCTGTTCACTGAAGCTATTAAGGAAGAAGAGAAGTCCATCCCCTTTCCTCAATTCCTTTGCCATATCCTGACACAGATTCCAAAGCTAAATCTTTCTTTAGTGCTTTTTTATTTTTTCTCTCCATCACTTCCCTGCCTAGGCATAGGTTACAACTGCCAGTTGGGGGTCTTTACATCTATTAAAGAGTATCTGATAGAACACTTTGCCAGGCCTATTTTCTCTCACCTTGCCTCTGAAATACAAGCTTAAGAGGGAATGTATTATATTCTACTAACTGAAATAGCTATAGCAATTAGAACAGTGCCTGGCTCAAACATATTTGGTAGTGAGTAGAGGCATTCATTAAATATTCATAATGTGTTCAGCCATATGTCAAGAAAAGTTAGAGGCACAGACAACATGAGATCTGGTCTCACTCATTAGAAGTCTTGTAGAGTACTAAAAAATTAATGACATAAAGCTCTTTGTATTGAGAGTAATATTAGGTGTAATATAGCCTACTAGTGCTATAGAAGTTCAAAGAAATGTCTTTAGGGATAGAATCAGGGAAGTTATGGAGATTGTTGGCCTCAGTCTTGACCTTCTGGATGGATAGAAGAAAAAGATATACACCAAGTGAAAAGGAAAAAAAATCAGGAAATTTTTTAAGATGCACAAGCACAGAAAGTGTTTAAGACATAATAAGAAATCTTAACATAAGTAAACAAGGGAAAAATCACCCTTTTGGTAGGTTTCCTCAGTTTAATGTGAAACTGAGTTGACTCAAACATAAGATCAATAAAAAAGTGATAATATGCATTACAATAAATAAATTAGTAAATAATATTTTTCTTACATGGTGTTGTAAATAATCTTAATGATTTACAGTCTAAAGTCTCATATTTTATTCTTTTTCTTTAATCATTTACTTATCCGTTCTAATGATGAACACAAATTACCTCCAAACCTCCTGCCAGCACAAACAGTGACTCAGGATCCATTTTTTTGTACCCTTCACTTTGTATGGACTTTGTAATACTTTTCTGGGATATGGGTTCAGGAGTAAGAGTGTTGGCTCATATACAGTTCACACCCTAGAGCTGCTGGAAATATTTCTAGATTGGCCATACTGTCTAGATTGCCACGTACAAAACACAATTGACCCCATCTCTTCACACTCTTTCTAGCAGGATTATCTATTTTTTTGAATTTTTGCCTTTCTGATGGATATAAACTCATATCTTCTCTTCTTGTTTGAAGTAAATAATACATTTAAAAAGATACATAATATGTGTATTATGGAAAAAGTTTATCACATTAAACTATCATTTTTTTATTGACTACTGGCTTGACAGCATGCCAGCATCAATTTTTCTTAGTCATTGTTGGTAATGTGAATAAAAACTGTAATGTAAATGTTTTAGCTATGAAGTCAGTCTGGTAGAATTGGAAATGTCTCATATCAGTAGAGACAAACCACTTTAATTGAGCTAAGAAAAGGAGGCAATTTGATGTATAACTTTTTAGATAAACAGTGACATCTAGAACTGCTATTAGAATTTCCTAATATGTGAATAAGTTAAAGGTTATCATCTGCTGCAGATTTAATGGATTGCAATAGAATTAAAGCAAATGACCCTTACAGGTTTTTTAAATTTGATTGATCACGATAATTGTTAAGGCAGTATAGCAATTAATTTTCATTAAGCAGAGAGGTTATTAATACTCGTTAGGGAAAATGGCTAAGGTTTGGTATAAGAGATTTGACAGTTTTTTTTACAATTAAAAACCTTCACTTAATTTCCTGATTTCATGTGTCAAGGGAAGCTATTGTAAAGCTATCAGCCTCTCTCCATGGAAATTTATATAATGACATATGAGTAAGGAAGTAAAAATAATTGTGTGTGTATATGAGAGAGAGAGAGAGTGATATATATATACAGAGAGACAGTGAGAGAGAGAGAGATGGAGGGAGAGGGGGAGAGACAGAGAGAGAGAGAGAGAGAGAGAGATGGGTGGCAGAAATATAGCCTATACACAAATATTTTATAGTTAAACAGAAGACTGTTTTGACACAATGTTTTTAGATTAGCTTCACTTATGGGTCAATATACTGGTATGTATTTTACAACTTTTCTTCAACCCACTTTTTAACTTTTAAAATATATTAGTACATCATCTCTGGGCTTCTTAGGAATTGAAGAATTAGGAAGGAAAAACAGCTAAAATTGGCATAAATATTGTCAATATTATGCAATGTTGTCACTCTTACATATCTATTTAATTAGAAATAAAAAATTATATACTTTCTTCAAGTTTATGACCTTCATTCCTAGACTGGTAGTTGTCAAAGTATAGTAAGCATAAAATATAGAAAAGTTAGTTAGGATAAAATTTGCTAAACTCCAGCCCTAAGATAATTATTCAGCAACTTTGAGTCAGTGATTAAAATTACATTTAAACTAGCATGGTAGGTGATTCTATGTATGTGTTTCTGGACAGCTCACCGCTCTAGATTTATTCATATATACTTTTAGTGCAAATAAAAAATTCTCATATTGTAAACATGCTTTGTAGTCTGCTTTTTATCATTCAACCACATATTGTCACTCTTTCCATGTCAGTTAATATACTGACATAGCATAATTATTTGTGGAAACATATATTTCCACTGGATAGATAATACTTTAATTTTTTGTTGTTGGTAAATTAGGTCAATTCCTAGACTTTAGAATTACCAGATAATCTTACCATATATTATGATACAATACTTTCTCTCCTAAAGTTAGGTGATCTCTAAAGAATTATAATAATAAGCAAATAAGTAATATAATAAAATGAATAAATGCAATAATCCCCATTTTTTAAAGCTTACATGATTTTCTCTAAGAATAATAAATAGCATTTGCAGTTTTAGTATAAAATAAGCAAAATACTCTACTATTTAAGTATGTTAAAATGCAAAAGGAATGCATTATTAAATATATCTTAAATTTTAAATATTCCTTGCTTCTTCATTATACTCTCCTCAAGGGAGTTAGCTATAAATTGCTTCTTAACCTCTTTCCTTCTACCATTCAGAAAGTCTATAGGATCAAATTTAAAATTTTTTATTCATGAAATAAGTTTGAATATTGGGAGGAAAGGCAAAAGTTTTGCTGTTTTTCTCAACATTATGCCCACTCTACTTATTATACTTCAATAATTATAAAATAGCTTTATGATATCAACATAATGCTCATTTTAAAAATGAATGAAAAGAAGCATAAATCTTTGATAACTGACATAGTTGACATTTTCATGAGTCAAGAATTTTTCAAAGTTTGTTCCAAAATGTTTTTGATACAAAATATTTTCCTAGCTACTGGTTGACTATGTGAATTTTTAAAAACTATAGTGACTATGATTAAATATGAATCTGAATCTATGATGACAAATCTGGGGCACTTTATTCTGCAATTAGCTTACAAAGCATATTTACCTAAACATTTCTTACATGGAAAAAAAACAAAAATGACTAAATTGAAAAATACCATTGTGAACTCATGTCAAATGATAAGTTTGATTAATTTTAAGGTGTACTATTAATAAGATGATTTATCAACATTTTATTATGGACATATATATGAATTGATATTAAAGTTGTATCTTTTTTTGAAATGCACTTATTTTTTCTCATAATGATTAAGAAACAATGTATTTTACCATACATGTAATAAGGCTATACAAACAATATGGAAAAATGAATTTGAAGAGAAACTCAAACATTCCTATTACTGAAGCTAATACATTTCCTAGCATGGGTTTACAATAAAATTCTACCTTTCAATAGCTAATCTATGGTAGAAAGCATATATGTCTATTATTTAATGAGAGGAAACTTTTTTTACTAATTTAATACATGTATTTATTGCTAAATTATTAATTTAATAAAATTTATTTGTCATATAAAGCACCATTAAATGGAGGTTATGAAGCACACCTATTAGTTTATGTACAATACCTAGCAATTCTCTGGCTATAAATAAGTTGAAAGTAGAAAAATAGACTTATTTATCTATTTTGTATCACTGCTGCCTTAAGTGGTATCCTGTTTTTGTTAGTCATCCAGTAATTGTTAATTGATATAAAACTTAGGAATGCTTTTAAAGCATATATAAAACATTGTTTTTATGGTTAGTATCTACATGGACTTTCAAGAAAAACCTGAGAACATAACACTAAAATGCATATTATAGAAGGTGTTCTATGTTGCCTGGAGAACTAATGACTTCCAGGTACATAGCTTTCAGGTAGTATAACTTGCTTAGGAATAGAACTTAGAACACCTAGACAGATTAAATTATAGAATGCTCTTAACATAATATCCTTTTAGAACAAATTCTCTAAACTGGAGTTTTAACAGCATCCTAATAACAAGCTATGCAAGGTTAAACTAGGTGATGAAAATATGAACTGCAAATTATTGGCCATAATGTTTGAAAATAATCCATATGTTTAGATATAAGAAAGTGAAAACAAAGCTAAGTGTTTATAAAGAAAGTAAACAAGGCAATGAAAGTGATTACAGAGTGTTTTGTTTTTGTTTTGCAGTTGGTGTAGAATCAAATTATATTTATGAACATAATCCAGATTTATCTCTGACACTAAAAGAACTTTACCTAAGGTAAGTGAGTTCAAAAAGAGCACTGTAGAAATAATTTTGATCATAGATGAAAGCATGATGAAACTTCAGAAACTTGGGTTTATTCATTGATGGGTCATAGTAAATAGACAGAAATTCAGCATTTCTATTTCCAGAAAAAGCAACTGGCCAAAGTCAAGAAGGATGCTAAGGATTCAAACACTGGTGGTGTATCAGGAAAAGAGTTCAGGCCTGTAGAAAACAGGGTAGCAGGGTAATCAGTAGTACAGTGGGAATAAAGGATAAGCAGAAACTCAATCCTGGAAACTGGACAAGTGTAGAGTGCATTCAAGGTCTATTTAAGGAATATGCAGTCCTTTAGGGCTCACTGAATTCTGAAAGGAATTAGAGTGGAGATATAGAAATTGTGACAGAGGCAGGTGTATTTCAACAAGTCTGAGGCAAATGTAAAATATTTTGCTTTTGTCAGAGACTACAGAAGAAATTGGGAGTGTCTGAGCCTATAGCTGGGGACATCAGATGATATAGGTCTAGGAAGCCAGAGTAAGATACAAGATAAACAAAGAATACATTCATTGTCAATTTTATATTTAAAAATGCAAGAAATATTTCCCTGTTTTCTCATTGGACTGTAAGAGTACAATGATTTCTATGATGGTCTTAGTTGAGCTACATTCTTTTTGAAGGCCTGTCAGGCTGAGGTCTTCGAAATGTATCCCAGTTAACTAGGTGATCTGACTTACCATAGTATAAATTAGTATGGTCAATTTGAACTGTGAATTTATTACATTATGGAACTTCTGATATTATCACTGGATTATTATTTGCTGATTCCATTTTAAAATTGTGTTGCTGTTATTTAAGGAAGATAATTGACTTCCTTATAGAATGTAATGATTTAATAAATGAAGCAATTGTTTAGTTGGGAAAAATCTCTATAAATATGAATTGGAGACCAAAATGTATAGTGTATGAATCTTTACTCTCTGTTTCTTGTTGCCCTAAGAACTGAAGGAAATAGAAATAAGAAATAAGTAAAAGTATTTTTGTTGGAAAAATTAGAAGTACTAGGCAGAACTAAGGTACAAATGAGATGTAAAGCAAAAGAAGGAATTGGGAGAGGAATAAAGGCCAGAACCTGCTACTATATAGTTTAGTTAAGAAGGGCTTCTTTAAGTTAAAGCGAATTTGAGATAGATTTAAGAACTGCAGATGAATAAGAAAGCGATGGACAGAAACAGGATATATGGACTATTGCTATAATCTATTACTTGCACTTCTTTTGACAATCAGGAGAATCTGGAAAGAAATTAAAATACTGTTAACTTGCTCTTGGCTACAAAAGAGAAATAAATACATAGATTTCTTTCTCATTGAGCACATTTGATAAATCTAGTTACTTTTTTTTTTTTTTGGTATTTTTTTCCTTTGCAAGAGTTATGGATCATTTACTTTGATTATAAAAAATTCATCGGAATTACTGCCAAGATGACCAAATAAGAACAGCTCCACAGTGCAGATCCCAGCCACAGCGGTGCAGAAGGCATCTCCGCATTTCCAGCTGAGGTACCAGGTTCATCTCAATGGGACTGGTTGGACAGTGGGTGTAGCCCAAGGAGGGAAAACTGAGGCAGGGTGGGGCACTGCCTCACCCAGGAAGTGCAAGGGGCCAGAGGGCAGTCCCTCCTACCCAACGGAGGCTATGGGTGACTTTTGTGGCCACTCTAGAGCTCTGGTTCCGATGCTGCACTTCTCCCACAGTCTTTGCAGCCCACAGACCAGGAGATTCTCGCTGTGCTTCTTCCAGGGTTTTTGCAGCCCATAGACCAGGAAATTCTCACATGCTGACAGGTGCCACTGGTTTCCAGGGCAAATCCGCGGAGCCAATTCAGCCAGCACTGCAAGTTCCCAGCACAAATCTGAGCAGCCCTTTTGACTGGCGCCTCAAGCGCCTGCAAGAAAGAGTCGCCCATACCCCAGAGAGAAAGGAGGCTGAAGGCAGGGAGCCATGCATGGGTCCCACCCCCACGCAGACCAGCAAACTGAGTCCAATTGGCTTGGGATTTTGCAGCCAGCACAGCAGTTTGAGCTCAACCCTGGACGGTGGAGCTCTGTGGGGGTAGGGGCATCTGCCATTACCAAGGTAGCTCTAATCTGACCTGTGTAAATGAAAGCACAAAGAAGTTTATACACAAGTTGGGGGAGCCCTAGGCAGCTCAACAATGCCTCTGCAGGCAGACTGTGACTAGACTCCCTCCTTGCTGGGCAGGGCATCTCAGAAGAAAGGTAGGAGCCTGTCAGGGACTTATAAATAAAGCCACACCTTCCCGGCACAGAGCACCTGGGAAAAGGAGCAGTTGTGAGTTTCCCTGCCCAGCAGCTCTGAAGGGAGCAACAGAGCTCCCAGCATAACACTGAGCTCTGACGAGGGACAGACTGCCTCTTCAAGCAACTCCCTGACCCTTGTATATCCAAAGAGTCACCTCATACAGGAGAGCTCTGGCTGACATCTCGTGGGTACCCTTCTGGGATGAAGCTTCCAGAGTAAGGAACAGGCAGCAATCCTTGCTATTCTGCAGCCCCTGCAGGTGATTCCCAGGCAAGCAAGGTCTAGAGTGGATCTCCAGCAGTCCTGCAGCAGAGGGGCCTGACTATTAAAAGGAAAACTAAAAAACAGAAAGAAATAGACTCAGCATCAACAAAAATGAAGTCCACTCAGAGATCCCATCCAAAAGTCACCAACTTCAAAGACCAAAGGTAGATAAATCCATGAAGATGGGAAGAAACTACTACAAAAAGGATGAAAACACCAAAAACAAGAACACCTCTCCTCCTCCAAGGGATCACAACTCCTCACCAGCAAGGGAACAAAACTGGATGGAGAATGAGTTTGACAAATTGACAGAAGCAGGTTTCAGAAGCTGGGTAATCACAAACTTCTCTGAGCTAAAGGAACGTGTTCTAGCCCAATGCAAAGAAACTAAGAACCTTGAAAAAAGGTTAGACGAAATGCTAACTAGAATAAACAGCTTAGAGAAGAACATAAAACAACTTGATGGAGCTGAAAAACACAGCACAAGAACTTTGCGAAGCATACACAAGTTTTAATAGCTGAACTGACCAAGCAGAAGAAAGGATATCAGAGCTTGAAGATCAACTCAATGAAATAAAACAAGAAGGCAACATTAGAGAAAAAAGAATGAAAAGAAATCAACAAAGCCTCCAAGAAATATGGGATTATGTGAAAAGACCTAATCTATGTTTGATTGGTGTACCTGAATATGACTGGGAGAATGAATCCAAGCTGGAAAACACTCTTCAGGATATTATCCAGGAGAACTTCCCCAACCTAGCAAGCCAGGCCACCATTCAAGTCCAGGAAATACAGAGAACACCAGAAAGATATTCCTCAAGAAGAGCAACCCCAAAACACATAACAGATTCACCAAGGTTGAAATGAAGAAAAAAATGCTAAGGGCAGCCAGAGAGAAAGGTTGGGTTACCCACAAAGGGAAGCCCATCAGACTCACAGTGGATCTCTCAAGGCAGAAGAGAGTGGGGGCCAATATTCAACATCCTTAAAGAAAATAACTTTCAACACAGAATTTCATATGCAACCAAACTAAGCTTCATAAGTGAAGGAGAAATAAAATCCTTTATGGACAAGCAATTGCTGAGAGATACTGGACAAGAGGTTCCTTCAGGACAAGAACTCCTGAAGGAAGCACTAAACATGGAAAGGAAGAACCAATACCAGCCACTGCAAAAATGTACCAAATGATAAAAGACCATCAACACAATGAAGAAACTACGTCAACTAACGGGCAAAACCACCAGCTAGTAATAAAATGGCAGGATCAAATTCACACATAACAATACTAACCTTAAATGTAAACAGGCTAACTGCCCCAATCAAAAGACAAAGACTGGCAAATTGGATAAAAAGTCAAGACCCATCCATGTGCTATATCCAGGAGACCCATCTCACGCTCATAGACTCAAAATAAAGGGATGGAGGAAGATTTACCAAGCAACTGGAGAACAAAAAAAGCAGGGGTTGCAATCCTAGTCTCTGATAAAACAGACTTTAAACCAACAAAGATCAAAAGAGACAAAGAAGGGCATTAAATAATGGTAAAAGGATCAATGCAACAAGAAGCGCTAACGATCATAAATATATACACGCCCAATACAGGAGCACTCAGATACATAAAGCAAGTTCTTAATGACCTACAAAGAGACTTGGGCTCCCAGACAATAATAGTGGGAGACTTAATACCCCACTATCAATATTAGACAGATCAATGAGACAGAAAATTAACAAGGATATCCAGGACTTGAACTTAGATTTGGACCAAGTGGACCTAATAGACATCTATAGAACTCTCCACCCCAAATCCACAGAATATACATTCTTCTCAGCACCACAATGCACTCACTCTAAAACTGACCACATAATTGGAAGTAAATCACTCCTCAGCAAATGCAAAATAATGGAAATCATAACAACCAGTCTCTCAGACCACAGTGCAATCAAATTAGAACTCAGCATTAAGAAACTTTCAAAACCATACAACTACATGGAAGCTGAACAACCTGCTCCTGAATGACCAAATGGATAATGATATGAAGGCAGAAATAAAGATGCTCTTCAAAACCAATGAGAATAAAGACAGAACATACCAGAATCTCTGGGACACATTTAAAGCAGTGTCTAGAGGGAAATTTATTCCACTAAATGCCCACATGAGAAGCAAGGAAAGATCTAAAATCGCCACCCTATTGTCAAAATTAAAATAATTAGAGGTGCAAGATCAAACAAACTCAAAACCTAGCAGAAGACAGGAAATAACTAAGATCAGAGCAGAACTGAAGCAGACAGAGACATAAAAAACTCTTTAAAAAATAAATAAATCAAGGAGCTGGGTTTTTGAAAAGATCAACAAAATAGACTGCTAGTCAGACTAATAAAAAAGGAAAGAGAAGAATTGAATAGATGCAATAAAAATGATAAAGGGGATATCATCACCAATTCCACAGAAATACAAACTACCATGAGAGATTACTACAAACAACGCTATGCACATAAACCAGTAAATCTAGAAAAAATAGATAAATTCCTGGACACTTACACCCTCCCAAGACTAAACCAGGAAGAAATTGAATCCCTGAATAGACTAATAACAAGGTCCGATGTTGAGGCAGCAATTAGTAGCCTACCAACCAAAAAAGTCCAGGTCCAGATGGGTTCATAGCCAAATTCTACCAGATGTACAAAGAGGAGCTGGTACCATTCCTTCTGAAACTATTCCAAATAATACGAAAAGAAGGAATACTGCCTAACTCATCATATGACCAACATCATCCTGATACCAAAACCTGGCAGAGACACAACTAAAAAGAAAATTTCAGGCCAATATCCATGATGAACACTGATGCAAAAATCTTCAATAAAATACTGGCAAACCGAATGCAACAACACATCAGAAAGATTACCAGTCACGATCAAGTAGGCTTCATCCCATGAATGCAACGCTGGTTCAACATACACAAATCTATAAACATTATCCATCACATAAACAGACCCAAACACAAAAACCACATGATTATCTCAGTAGATGCAGAGAAGGCCTTCGACAGAATTCAACAGCCCTTTATGCTAAAAACTTTCAATAAACTAGGTATTGATGGAACGTATCTGAAAATAATAAAAGCTATCTATGACAAACCCATAGCCAATATCATACTGAATGGGCAAAAACTGGTAGCATTCCCTTTGAAGACTGTCACTAGACAAGGGTGCCTTTTCTCACCATTCCTATTCAAATAGTATTGGAAGCTCTAGCCAGAGCAATCATGTAAGAAAAGGAAATAAAAGGTATTTAAAAAAGAGGAAGTCAAATTGTCTCTATCTGCAGGCAACATGATTGTGTGTTTAGAAGACCCCACTGTCTCAGCCCAAAATCTCCTTAAGATGATAGGCAACTTCAGCAAAGTCTCAGGATACAAAATCAACGTGCAAAAATCACAAGCATTCCTATACAACAATAACAGACAAATAGCCAAAACATGAGCGAACTCACATTCACAATTGCTACAAAGAGAATAAAATACCTAGAAATACAACTAACAAATGGCATGAAGGACCTCTTCAAGGAGAACTACAAACCACTGCTCAAGAATATAAGAGAGGATACAAACAGATGGAAAAACATTCCATGCTCATGGTTAGGAAGAATCAATATTGTAAAAATGGCCATACTGCCCAAAGTAATTTATAGATTCAATGCTATCCCCATCAAGCTACCATTGACCTTCTTCACAGAACTGGAAGAAACCACCTCAAACTTCTAATGGAACCAAAAAAGAGCCCACATAGCCAAGACAATTCTAAGCAAAAAGAACAAAGCTGGAGGCATCACACTACCTGACTTCAAACTTACTACAAGGCTGCAATAACCAAAACAGTATGGTACTGGTACCAACACAGAGATATAGACCAATGGAACAGAACAGAGGCCTTGGAAGTAATGCCACACATCTACAACCACCTGATCTTTGACAAAACTGACAAAAACAAGCAATGGAGAAAGAATTCCCTGTATAATAAATGGTGTTGGGAAACCTGGCTAACCATAGGCAGACAGCTGAAACTGGATCCATTCCTTACACCTTATACAAAAATTAACTCCAGATGGATTAAAAATTTAAACATAAGACCTAACACCATAAAACTCCTAGAAGAAAACATAGGCAATATCATTCAGGACATAGGCATAGGCATGACTAAACCACAAAAAGCAATGGCAACAAAAGCCAAAATAGAGAAAATGGTATCTAATTAAACTTAAAAGCTTCTGCACAGCAAAAGAAATAATCATTAGAGTGAACTGGGAACCAACAGAAGGGGAAAAAAATTTGCAAGCTACCCATCTGACAAAGGACTAATATCCAGAATCTACAAAGAACTAAAACAAATATACAAGATGAAAACAATAACCCCATCAAAAAGTGGGCAAAGGATATGAACAGGCATGTTTCTAAAGAGGACATTTATGCAGCCAACAAACATATGAAAAAATGCTCATCATCACTGGTCATTAGAGAAATGCAAATCAAAACCACATTGAGATACCATCTCATGCCAGTTAGAATGGGGATCATTAAAAAATCTAGAGACAACAGATGCTGGAGAGGATATGGAGAAATAGGAATGCTTTTACCCTGTTGGTGGGAGTGTAAATTAGTGCAACCATTGTGGAAGACAGTGTGGCACTTCCTCAAAGATCTAGAAATAGAAATTCCATTTGACCCAGCAATCCCATTACTTGGTATATACCCAAAGAATTCAAATCGTTCTATTATAAAGATACATGCACATGTATGTTCATTGTGGCACTGTTTACAATAGCAAAGACTTGGAACCAACTCAAACACCCATCAAGGACAGACTGGATAAAGAAAATGTGGCACATATGCAACATGGAATACTATGCAGCCATAAAAAACGATGAGTTCATGTCCTTTGTAGAGACATGAATGAATATGGAAACCATCATTCTCAGCAAACTGACACAAAAACAGAAAACCAAACACCTCATGTTCAAACCTATAAGTGGGTATTGAACAATGAGAACACATGGACACAGGTTGGGGAACATCACACACTGGGGTCTCTTAAATGGTTGGATGCTAGGGGAGTGATAGCAGGGGATGGGGAACTTATAGAGGGTTAACAGGAGAAATGCCTAATGTACATGATGGGGGGATGGAGGCAGCAAACCACCATGGCATGTGTATACCTATGTAACAATCCTGCAAAATCTGCACTTGTATCCCAAAACTTAAATGAAATTTTTAAAAAATCATCAAGATATTTTAAAATACAGCCATGTGTCACTTAACGATAGGGATACGTTCTGAGAAATATACATCCCTCGACAATTTTGTTATTGTGCAAGCATCATGGAGTGTACTTACACAAACCTAGATATTATACCTACTACACACCCATGCTATATGGTAAAGCCTATTGCTCTGAAGCAACAAACCTGCACATTATGTTACTTTGCTGATACTTTAGGCAATTGTAACACAGTGGTATGAATTTGTATACCTAAAATAGAAAAGCTAAAGTGACAATACAGTATAATTTTACAAGAGCTCCATCATATCTGTGGTTTGTCATTGGCCTCCACATCACTATGCAGAGCATGACTGTACTTGAAAGGGTAAAGCAAGACACACTCCTGTTTCACACATCTTGAAATTGAATTAAAAAGTTAGTAGATAATTTATCCTCTCTTTGATTTTAATATTCTTAAAAATGCTTAGATTTGGAAGACAAACGAAGAATTATATTAATCTAATTGAGCAGATTCATAAAGTGGATCAGTATGGACAACTTGATCAATTTATCTATTACTAAAGATAAATCAGTTCTAGTTTCAGCTCCAAAATTTAAAAAGCTTAGAAGGTGTCACTTCCATCTGTACAACAAGAAAAAGTTAAACATACTGAAAATCAATGGTTTTTCTTGGACCTGTTAAGAGTCCTGAATTTGTAGGGCAAACTGCCACTCCAAAATATAAAGAGATAGGTTAATTCAAAGTCACAGCCAGTGTCTGCTTACTTGGGGCAGAAGCCATCGAAGTCACCACTGGTGGTAACATTCAAATTGCAATTTTGATCATTTCCTAGAAGCTGAGAATGAATGAACTGAGAGTGAGAAACATCTAGACCTGCAGTTTGAGAGCTGAGGACATACTTTTATAGATTTTACCTTTAGGAATCCTACTATTTTCTCATAATGAGGAGCCACAAAAGATTCCCTTCTTGACTCTGCCAAAAGAAGGAGAAGAGTAATCATTGTGAAATATGCCCAGAGAATTCTCTACGAACAAGGACTAATCCACAGGAGACTTTACCAGAACTTTATCCCATCTAGTGAAAGGGCATTTCTCTAACTCCAGCCCTATAAGTACTTAGAAAAGTCCAAAGACAAAAATGAGAGACAGAAACGAGGACACTAGACAGACTTGAAGCCTCTGCCACCTACAGCTACAACAAACATCAACCACACCCTAAGTATTACTCAGATTAACAAAAACCTCACATTAAAGGACAATTTACCTTACTTCTTATTACCCAATATATTCTGTAGTATTTTCAACAGCAAATTACAAGACAAGGGAAAAGACTAGGAAAACATAGTCTGAAGAAACAAGGTAAGCATCAAAACCAAATTCAAATGGATACAAATGTTGGAGTCATCAGACCAAAAATTTTGAATAACATGACTAATATTTTAAGGGTTTTCATGGAAAACACAGGCAATATATTTGGAGAGATAAAAACTCTAAGATTAATTTTTTTTAATCCTAGATATAAAGACACTGTAATAAAAACAAAGAATACCTTTGATGGGGTCTTTAGTAAACTCAGCATGCTGAGACAAGAATGGGTCAACTTGAAGTTAGGTCAATAGGAACCTCCAAAACTGACATGCGAAAAGAAAAAGTATTAAAAAAAAAAAACAGAAAAGAATACAGCATCTAAGAACTGTAAAACAATTTCAAAAGATGTAACATATGGATAATTGGGAACGTCAGAAGGAAAATACAGAAAGGAACATAAAAAATAGTTGAAAAATATAGTAGGAAAATATTTCCAAATTTAATGGCATATACCAAATTTCAGATTCTGGAGAACACAAAGCAGGAAGACAAATTCATACCTAGTCATATCATGTTCAAACTGCAGAAATCAAAACCAGAAAATCTTAAAAGAAGCCAGAGGAATAAATCACATTATTTATAGTAGAAAAAAAGGATAATAATTACAGTGGACTTCTCTTCAGAAACCTTGCGAGCAAGAGGAGAGTGAGTGAAATATTTAAAGTGTTGAGAGAGCAAAAGAAAACCCTAGAATTCCATATTCAATAAAAATATGCTTTAAAAGTGAAAGAGATATAAAGATGTTCTCAGACTGGAACTTTGAGAATTTATCACCAACAGATCTCCCTTAAAAGAAACATGAAAATAAATTTTTCAGGGAGAAAGAAAATGTAGTAAGACAGAAATCCTAGGAAATGGAAGGGAGAGTATAAAACAAGAAATAAATGAAAGCAAAATAATTTATTATTAATTAATTTAAGAGATAACTGTTAGGTTAAAGTAATAATACTAACAATGTATTAGCTGTAATCACATTGATAAGTTGCAAGAACAGTAACAATGCTGTAAGGGTCAAGAGGAAAGAACTGGGAATACTTTCAAAATGTACGTGCACTACACTTGAAGTGGTATAGTGTTATCTCAAGGGAGACTTTTACAAATGTATATTACCTGCTTAGAGAAATCACTGTTTCTTTCTAAAGGATAATTTATATGCTAAGAGAAGAGGTAAAACTACATCAAATACAAATCAATCAGGCTGGTGCAGTGGTCCAGGCCTGTAATCCTAGCACTTTGGGAGGCACAGGTTGGCAGATTACTTGAGGTCAGGAGTTCAAGACCAGCCTGGCCAACATGGCAAAACCCTGTCTCTAATAAAATTACAAAAATTAGCTGGGCATGGTGGCATGCACCGGTAATCCCAGATACCTTGGAATTTGAGGCATGAGAATTACTTGAACTCAAGAGGTGGAGGCTGCAGTGAGCCAAAATTACACCACTGCACCTCAGCTTTGGTGACAGAGGCAGAGACTATCCCCACTGCAACCCCCAAAATGCTCAATCACTGCAGTGCTATTCACAATAGTAAATACATGCAATCATTGTAGGTACCCATCAATGATGGATTGGATAAAGAAAATGTGGCACACACATATACCATGGAGTACTATGCAGCCATGAAAAGAATAAAATCACACCCTTTCCAGCAACATAGATGCAACGGGAAGCTCTTATCCTAGTGAATTAATGCAGAAACAGAAAAATAAATATTTCCTGTTATCACTTATAAGTAGGAGCTAAATCTGGGGTACACATGGACATGAAGATAGACATAAAGATAGAAACAATAGACATTGGGGACTCCAAAAGTAGGGAGGCAGGGTGTAGATCAAGGGCTGAAAATTTTCCTCTTGGGTACTATGTTCACTATCTGAGTGACAGGATCAACAGAAGCCCAAATCTCAGCATCACACAATATACTCTTTTAATAAACCTGCACATGTACCCTTGAATCTAAATACAGAATATATAAAAATTAAAAATAAAACCAGAAAAGAAGAAAAATAAGGCAAAATTTTTAAAAAATGCAATGAATACATAGCAAATAGTTGCAAACATAGTAGATATTAATCTAGCTCTTTCAATAATACTTTAAATGTGAATAGTCTAAATATAATCAATTGATTATAGATTTGTTAGAGTAGGTTTTTCAAAAAGGACAACTATTTTCTACATTAGACTAACTTTAAATATAAAGACTCAAGTAACCAAGAAATAAAAGGATGGAGAGATATACTATGATCACATAAGTCAAAGAAAAATTGGATTATATTAATTTCAGACAAAGCTGCCTTCTTATCAAATTAAAGCAACAACAAGATACCAATGCACAGCTACTAGAATGACTAAAATAACAAAAAGCTGACAAATTAAATTCTGGGGAGGATGCAGAGGAATAAAAACTCTCACTGCTAGTGGGAATACAAAATGGCTGTCACTTTGGAAGACAATTTGGCAGTTTCTTACAAAGCTAAACATACTTTTACCATATGATGCGGTAATTGCACTCCTTGGTATGTACCCAAATGAACTGAAAACTCATCTCCACACAAAACCTGTGCATGAATATTCACAGCAGAATTATTCATAATCACTAAAAAACTGGAAGAAACCAAGATGTCCTTCAATATAGGTGAATGTACAAGCAAACTTTTGTATATCCATAAAATGGAATATTATTAAAATGTGATATTACATACTTTATATAGATTGTATTACTTAATTCTATGTCTTATTATTTTATTACTGTTATATTAAGCACATTCTTCTTTAGTCTGCTGCTTTCTAAAAGTTTCATAAACACTTATAAATCCAGTACACTCATATTAGGAATGAATATGAAGCTTTCAAAAATCTATTGGCCTCTATAACCAATGATGATGTGATTGTTTTTAGCATGAGAATGGTAAAAATTATCAGTGTGAAGACAGAAATTTAATATCCCATTTGTGTTTAACAAAATGCCAAGCCGAGAACCAAATAGCTTATGAGGACTGAATTCGATGCTCTTTACCTGGTATGTTTGATTTAGACTTCAATTTACTATAACTATAACTCATTGTGCAAATTAATGGCAGCACTTGCGATCAATGGGCTTAAACAGTGCTTATTGTAATTCATTTAATTTTTTCCTATTTCTTTATGTTAACATTTAATGAAACATTTGTTTTTACTTTATTCATGATCATGTTATTTGAAAGTGTTCAGATGTATTATTTTATGTGTTTTGTACTTATTTTACTGACACATTTGTCTACATACATTGCTGAGGTTCCGTATAGAAATGCATTCAAATTTAATTTATTTTGCTGCATTTGACAACATTTTACTGATGTATTTACTTTTCCTTTCTGTCTCACTTAGATTTTAATATTTATCTTATAATGTGGGTTTCTTTACTATAAATGTACCAATCAATGTTTTACAGTACTAGAGATAAGTACTAAATAAGTAAAATTGTGTGTTTACTATAAATGTACCAATCAATGTTTTACAGTACTAGAGATAAGACTTCAGTTGTGAGCATATTTGCAAATTTTTTAATGTGTTACACACCGTGTTAATTAATACTTTACCTATCTTTATGTACATGATATACTTCTTTCAGGATTATTAGATTATATTGCAAATCTAGAAGTTATTTTTCTATGAAAGAAATGTAGCATATAATTCATTAACACGGAATTATATTTTATATTTTTTTAAAGTTCTAAATTGCTTTCAATAATTGTTTAATGAAATGATCTCTACTACACAACAAATTTGCTTAAAAATAAGAGTGACTTATATTGTAACATGCTTTATGTGAATAAAAATATGATAAGCTATAAAACTTGCTCATAGGTACCAATAATTTATTCATTTTTACTTATGATTTTACTTACATGGTATACTTCCATTTTGTTCTCTGTATAGTTCTGTAGTATGGTTGTACTACAGTGAACTACACTGACTACTGTTTCTGAAAAACCAATTTAATCACAGTATTATATGCTGGAGTTCAGTTGATCTAAATGTTCATAAGCCTTTTATAAAAGAGGACAAAATAAATCATTAGCCTTCTATTCAAAGAGAAGCCTCTGAGGAACCGTGGAATTAGGTTAATGTGAAGGTAGCAGGATACACATACTTCCTCTCTCTTTAGATTCCTGTGCTAGACACAAAAATAGCCCTAGGAAATAAATTCAGTATATTCCATTGTATTTTATTACTCCTAGCTTTGAATATGAGCCTTTTCCCAGACTTTTCAATAAATCACAACAGCATATCTTATATTAGTTCATATATTTTGATTCTAAATGTTTGTGGTTTCTAAATAAAAGCTAAATGATGAAAGTTGACAGTTTCATGCTAAGTATTATATGGTATCCATTATTTGCATGGTAGTACATCATTGTAATCAAAGTTTGCTGTGGAAGTGATGTGCATACAGTTTTGACCAGAAAATATATTTTCTATTAAAATAAATTATTTTCATTTTTGCAAGATGACCTCCTGCCATAACTCATATTTTACACAATGAAAGAAAATGACAAAGCCACAGTGTTTACTTTCTAGCTGGAAAACTTGCTAATGCAATTCTTTTATATTTTTCCCATTAAATTTACATATTTGATTTCCAGTTAATTTCCTACATCTAACTCTTTTAACTAAACCCAAATCAACGCAGACATTTTAAATCTTATGAAGGACAATTTTCTTTTCTTACAACTTTTTCACATATGTGCAAAGAACTCTTCTTAGAGAATCGAAGGTACTTTCACTTTTTGAATATCCAAATTAGTAGTTTTCTCTGTGAGACTACCCACTCTACCAATGATGTCACATAATAACAGTTAGGAATCAAAAGTTGTGTAAATATAAGGTAGTAAACAGAACAACAAATTTAAATAATGTATAAAATCACATTGCCTTAAATACCTATGTGTAACCATAGTTTGGCTTAATTACCATTTATTCCAATTAATTAATTAATTGAAAGTTTATTCTATGTAAATTGTTTTAAAAACTTGGCTTATATTATTTAAATTGTGATCATTAGCTATTTTACTATTAATATATTATTATATATCAAAGATCAGAAAATGGTTCTGTAAAGGGCCAGGTCATAAATATTTTAGGTTTTCCAGGCCATATTCAGTCATTATGGCAATTACTTATTTTTGTTATGTAGCACAGAAGCAGCCATGGACAATGAGCAAACGAGTGGGGCTGTGTTCCAATAAAGCATTACAGATATTGAAATTCAAATTTCATATATCTTTCACATCATCAAATTTTATCATTTTAGTCATTTAAAAACATTAAAACTATTCTTAGCTCCCAAGCTGTACAAAAATAGGTAGAAGCATACATTTTACTTATGAGCTGTATTTTGTCAATTCTTGTTATATATTAATAACAAGTAAATGTGAAACTATGCCGTTAAAGAAAAAAATCTCTTACAAGGTTATTTGTGTTATTGAATTTTAGCAATGAATAACTTGTAAAAATATGCAACAGTCCCTGTGAAAGAGAAAATTATCTCAGACTCTAATTAAGAGATTTGAGAGAAATAACATTATATTGTGAAGAACTTAGTCATTAGAACAAGCCAGACTTGGATTCAAGGCAAACCTAATTTTGTATTAGCTTCAAAAGTTACATTACTACTCTAAACTTCAGTTTTCCTGTGCAAAAAGACTAAGATAGCATTTCTAAAAGGCAAGACAATTTTGATTGAAAATATATAGACATTCAATATGACTGTCATAATTATTTAGTATGATTTTATAAAAGAAATCTGTTAGAAGGTAAATTTTTATTTATAGACATGTTTTACAGAATACACCTGACCATACTCTGCTAAGGAAATAATTTTTCTTTATTAACTTCAATTTCACATCTCAGGGTGTTGTTGATCTATCGGTACAAATAATCTGGAGGAGAATAATGATTAATAACCTGATTATAAAAAAGTTAATATCTCACTATTAGTATGTCTATACCATGTTAACCATTGAAATATTGCAAATTATTTCCATTTGTATATAATTGATATCTGAATTGATTCAATATATATCTAAAAGTTTGAAGTTATATACTCATAGGCTTATTTATGATTAAATATTAAAACATTTTTCAACATCTTATTCTAATATGTGCCTTCCATGAAATATTATACTGATGATAATGTGTATTTCTGTGATAACTCACAAGGTAGTAAAGATAAAATGTGGCCGATCTGGTTAGAATATATTCACCTTCCAAAATGTGTTAAAAATCATAATAATTTTGGAAGTACACTTTAACATCAGCTTTTATTATCTTTCAAAGTTTATTGGTAAGACACATTTCTGATCCAGTAACATTCACATTCCCAAGTTATGAGCTGTTCCAAAGTTAAGTACAGTCCTTAAGGACATACTCTATTCATCACTGGTAAACCTGAGCTCAGTCTCAAGTATAAAGTAAAAATAACTTCATACTATTGTTTTAATCTCCAAATCCCTATAGAGTTTAGCAGTTTCAATATTTTTATTCCAATATTCTTTGAAACACATCTTTTAGTAATGTACTTATTTAATCTGGGACCTGGTTTTAGTAATCTTCACTATATTGTGTTTCAACTGAGTAATATTTTCAGAATGGGGTTATTATACCAGAGGTATATGGGACAACAACTATATCTTTGTATTTTTCTAATAAGCAATACACAATTATAAGTACGGCAGTAAGTGTTTGGCCTGGAAATGGCAATGTGAATGCTTGACTGTGGAACACTGAAGCTTAGGACACCAGAATAGAATTCAGATATCAACTGTCCACTTTACATTTTGTTTACTTTGGATAACTTACTCTGTTTTTGAAATGAAAAGATCAAAACAATTTCCTAGGCAATCAAGTATTTTTTTCCTAAACAGCTTTTTGATGAGTTAAGTGTAAACGAATTAGAACCATATGGAAAGAATTTTCTTTACAACACACATTGCTTTAATGGGAAAAGTGTTTATGAGGATGCATTTTGGTTTTTAAAAATTTGAAAAATATTTTGAGAAATAGTTTAACAATCCCAAATGTGGCTTGTTCATCTGTTCCTGGTACAATTCACATCAAAACAAAGTTTTGGAAGTGAAAACAACTCTAGGGCATGGTTAATCAGGATGATATTCCTAAATATGCTGTTTATCAAGTCCTGAATGTCTCAGAGAACTGGGCAGTGTCTCAGGAAAGTGGGCAAGGTAGAAAAAGAATTGATTTTTGGCAGTTTGAAAAAAAATTGGAATTTGTGATTATCATACAAAGTTTCATTAACATCAAAGCAGAGCTCAGTCCCCTTTCCATCAATCCAATCTATAATTAGGTTGTACTTTCCTGGAGACCTTGAGGTGCCCAATAAATAGCACCCCACTTCCCGTTGTGCACTATTGGTTGCAATGTAAATTACTTCAGCCACTATGAGAAACAGTATGGGGGTCCCCCAAAGAAATTAAAAGCATAAAACTACCACATGATCCAGCATTTCCACTTTTGGGCTACCTAATTTCTGAAACAATTGGGAAAATAACAAGAGTCAAGAGATGGAAAACCTAAATGACAAGATGTTGCTGAAAACATACACCTGGGTATAATCATGCACTTACTATCCTCCTGCCCCCTTCAGTGGAGGCCATATGCTATGACCCAACTGTATGCCCCACCACCCAAACTCATATGTTGAAGCCTCAATTCCCAATGTGATGGTATTTGGAGATGGGGCCTTTGGGAGATAATTAGGTTTAGATCAGGTCATAAAGTTGGAGACCTCATAAAGGAATTAATGCCTCTGCAAGAAGCAGCACACTCTCTCTGCCATGTGAGGACACAGTGAGAAGGCAGCTTTCTACAGACCAGGAAAGATCCCTCACCAAACCATACTATGCCGGCACTCTGATCTCAGAGTTTTAGCATCCAGAACTTTGAAAAAATAAGTGTCTGTTTGTTTAAACCATCCAGTCTATGGCATTTTGTTATGGCAGTCAGAGCTTATTTAATCTCTCCCTCTACCTAGGTAGAAAGGAAGGCAAAAATGGCCAAATATACTTTCCACCGAATTTCTGACAAATGTGTTTCACTAAAAGTAGACTAGACAAAAGGCCGTGTGTTGGGCTGTGAGGGCCAAAGTACCACAGATTGGGTGGGTTAAACAACAGAATTTATTCGTTCACAACTCTGGATGTTAGAAGTCCCAGAGCAAGGTGATGGCAGGGGTGGCTGCTTCTAAAGCACATGGAGGAGGACTCTGTACCAGTTCTCTCCGTTTGGCTTATAGATGGCACTCTTCTACCTTGTCTTCACATTCTCTTCCCTCTACATGTCTATGTCCAAATTTCCTCTTCTTATAAGGATACCTACCAGTCATTTTAGCTTAGGACCAACCTTAATGACCTCATTTTAACCTAATCGTATCTGTAAAGACCATGTATGATCACAGACTGAGGTATTGGGGGTTACAAATATAAATTTGGGGGTGAACACAATTCAGTCCTAAACTAGCTGAACCCCACAAATACGGGTCTCAATTTATATACAACAGAATTATTTTAGTAGAAACCTGGTCTTTCTCTAATTCAAGCAAGTGTAGTTCCTTTAGGTACTCAGAAATTATATTTATTCAACTCCAAGTCCCTTTTGAGCTTTACTATTTAAGAGTCAAAAATTTGATAGGACATACAACATTATCACAGCACTGACACTCACTTAATGAATTTGCCAATCCTGATATGAATAGCAGTTATATTTGGTCAAATTGTGTTCTGTTTCTAAAAGCATTGCCAAAGATCATAATTACATGGACTTTGGATGAAGCAATGTAGATACAGAGCAAGTTCTTGTGTTTAGTCTTACCAGGATGTTTGATTGTTTATGACAGTTGCCCAAAATACACTGAGAACTAAGGTTGAGTTGAGAAAAAATTGGCACTATTCATTTTCTCTCTTTGGAGAAAATACCAATTTACGCACACATAGACCTTCATCTCTCAGAGAATAGCATTTGATGTGTTCTTAAGCAGCTTCAGAATTTACAATGGAGGCAACCACAGTCAGGGTGTCTTATTTGTGGTTTCTTTCTCTCACCTCCGTAATTTTCAAAATATTTTAATTACAGTTTCCCCTTTGGCACAAAGAATTTAAACATAGACCCTCCTTCATGCTTTGTAGTGCATACTGAATTCAATTACCTTGCAAATTTAAAAGCAGCAAATAATGCTTTGCTTGCTAACACCTAAAAGGCCTTTACAGATCGATCCTCTTTTCTCCATAATTGAATCCTTGCCTCAGATGCATCTGGTTGCGGTCGCCTGGGGTGTGCTGCAGCCTCCTGCTGGCACATGTGCTAAGTATTGTTCAAGGTCAAAATGTAGTCTTCTGTACCCAGAGCTTGCCTGCACCTGCTCTGCTACATAAAATGATCTCTTTGGTTTCTTGTATCCCTTTTACTTGGAAATGAGTACTTTAATAAATCATTCCTTTAATCTAAAATTGCACTTTATATTTAATTGCAATTGCACTCAGGTTTACTAGTGAATTAGTATGTCCTTCAGGATTTTATTTAGCTCCTGTGAAAAACACAAAACTTAAGAATGTAACTGTTATTAAATAAATAATGTAGGCCTCCAAGTTAACATAATATATTTATTATATTGCATAAAGTTGCACATAACTTTTGTCTCCCAAATGTTTCATGATATTACCACTAAATAATTAACAAACTCAACTAAAGAGAAACATATTAAAAGGTAAAATTTCATCCTGCCATTATAGATTTTATGTTTGTAGATAGTTATATATTAATGTATCTGACAGTAAAGAAAACTAATTTTTTAAATGTTGATTAAAGTTCTTAAAATTAGAGGTTACATTCTTTATTTATATTAAACGTACTAGCAATAAAAGACCAAAAATATTAATTATATGAAAGTTACAAATGCACTCCTACATGCCTCTTAGATTTAATAGGTTAAAGGAAATTAGTGGTGATCAGGTGCTTTCTATTTCTGTATTTTCTTTTAACCTGGGCTATTTATAAAAAGCTGTAAATTAAAAATATTTCATCCTCTTAATTGGTATTGTGCTGATATATAGACACATTTTTTAGATCAATTTTAATGTGTCCCAGTGAGTGTCAGTGATTTCCTTTACATGGACTAATAGAACAGGAAGATAAAAGGAAATATTATTGGAATAGGTTAGGATAAAACAAAGATACTCATGCCTTTTAAGGAAATAAGAGTTTGAATTTTTAGCTTCTTTAATCAGTCATCAAATAGAAAGTTGATTTATTGAATAAAATCTTATTGACTACTCACTAGAGTAGTTACTTCTTTCAAATCTGCATTTGTCTGAGCTGGCATATATTAATACATGTTGTGAGTTGGCTTTCTTGAGATGGGATGAAATTCACCCTGACATATCTCCCTTTTTTGAGGACCCATAGACAAAATGTAAAATAATTCCTACACAGTAAGAATCAATGAAAATGAAAAGCTTCACCTTTCCCATTATTATTTTGATTTTGCACATGGAGTTTTAGTTAAAAGAATTTTTTGAAAGTTTAAACTTCTTTGCTCACTAAAGACAAGCCATATTAACATATGAGATTATAGAACTACATATATATACAGAGAGTTATTTTCTCTTTAAAACTAGGAGTGGTACAATTTGATTCAATCTGGTGTAATTGATTTGGCTTGCTTTAAAAAGTATCTGTTATGCAAGTGTTCTAGATGATTTTTTAGCAGTGATAATTCACAGCTATTGAAGTATTATAATTTTATAGAAAATGATAAAACTCGAAAAAAAGCCCATTATTTGAGCAGATACTTTAGCCTTTATTGTCATTCTTGCTTGCCATACTGATAGTTTTTAATTGTAATGTGCAAAGAGGACAAAAAAAGACAGATATATATCTTGGTATTTGCGTTTTTTGTTTATTCTTTAGAAAAATCTCACCTGTATTTACATCAGTGTCAAATTTTGTCATATGGACTTTCATTATTTTAGAATACATGGGATTTATATTTTAAAGTTGATGCTATTCTTTAATTTTTAATCATTTCACAGCCAATTATTCTTGATAGAATTGTAAAATTACAAAAATTTAATGGTTCTATTATATTTCTCTAATTGATTCATTATTTTTAGGTGAAAATAATTGTATATATTTATGTACAAGATGAAGTCTTGAAATATGTATTCATTGTAGAATGACTAAATTGAAGTAATTAACATGTGCATTACTTCAAATGCTTATTTCTTTGTGGTGAGAATACTTAAAATCTACTCTCTTAGCAATTTTCAAGAAGACAGTACGTTATTAACTAGAATCACCATGTTGCACAATACATCTCTTAAAATTATTCTTCTTCTCTAACATTTTATACCCTTTGACTAACTAACACCTCCTCAATCATGCCAGTTTCCCCTCATTCCCTGGTAACCACCATTCTACTCTTACATCTCCACATTGAGCTTCTTTAGATTCTATATACCTGAGATCATGCAGTATTTGTGTTTCTATGCCTTGCTTATTTCATTTAACATAATGTCTTCCAGGTTAATTGATATTATCACATATGGGAAGATTTTTTTTTTTATCTTTTCAAGGACTGAAGAGTATTCTACTGTGTGTGTGTGTGTGTGTGTGTGTGTGTGTGTGTGTGTATAATTTATTTATTCATGCACTGATGGACATGTAGGTTGATTCTACATCTTGACTATTGTCAGCAACACTGTAATAATCATGGGAGTTCAGATATCTCTTCAAAATACCAATTTGATTTCCTTTGTATACCAAGTAGTGAGATGGATGGATCAAAGTTTTTTAGGAATGTTCATATTGATTTCCATTATGCCTGTACTGATTTACATTCCCACAAACCATATGAAAGGAATCCCTTTTCTCCATATTCCTAATACTTATTTTTCATATTTTTAATAAGTCTAATTTTAACAGGTGTGAGGTAATATTTCATTGTGATTTAATCTGCATTTACCTGATGGATAGTGATGCTGAACATTTACTCACATGTCTGTTGGACACTGTTATGTTTTCCTCTGAGAAATGTCTATGCAGGTACTTTGCTCATTGGGTTATTGTGTTATTTGTTTTCTTGCCATTGACTTGAGTTTGTTATAGATTTGGGCTATTAACCTCTTATCAGATTAATAGTTTGCATATATTTAATCTCATTTCATAGGTTGTTTCTTCACTCTGTCGTGCCTCATTTATAGATTTGTGTATGCTGAAGTATCCTTGTTTCCCTAACATAAATTTGAATTGGTCACGGAGAATGATTCTTTAAATTTGTTTTTGAATTAGAGTTGCTAGTGTTTTGTTGAGAATTTTTTGCCTCTATATGGATCAAGGATATTGTCCTAGAATTTTCTCTTCTCATAGTGTCCTTGTCTGGTTTTGTCATCAGGGTAGTGTAAAATTAGCTTGGAAGTTTTCCCTGCTCTTTAATTTTTTGCAAACACCTAAGAAGGATTGGTATTATTTCTTCTTCAATTGTTTGATAAAATTCAGCAGTAAAGTCATCAGGTATCGGCCTTTTCTTTGATGGGAGAGTGTTTAGAACTCCCCATCTCCTTATTCTTTATAGGCTTATTCAGATTATTTATTTCTTCATGATTTCATTTTGGTAGGTTGTATATGTCTGGAAACATCCATTTCTTTCAGGTTATCCAGTTAGTTGCCATATAGTTGTTCATAACTGTCTCTTGTAATATGTTAATGTGGTATTAGTTGTAATGTCTCTGCTTTATTATTTCATTTATTTGAGTCTTCTTTTTTTCTTTTCTTAATCTATCTAAAGGTTTGTCTTATTTTTGTTGATTATTTTCTGTTTCATTTATTTCTGCTCTGATCATCATTATTTTTTCCTCTCTACTAACTTTGGGCTTTGTTTTCTTTCTCTAGTTTCTTGAGATATAGTATTACTTATTTAACATTTTATTCTTTTTTGGTGTATGCATTTATTGCTTTACACTTCCCTCTTAGAGCTGTATTTTCTACATTTTATAAATGTTTGTATATTTTATTTTCATTTTTGGTTGTCTCAGGATATTTTTAAATTTCCCTGTTAATTTTTTGAGCCATGAATTGTTTATATTAACTTCAATGTGAATATTCTGAAATTTCTTCTGTTATGATTTCTAGTTTTATTCTATTGTGGTAAGAAAAAAAATACTCAATATAATTCAGTTTTCTTAGTTTTTTTGTTTTGTTTTTGGTTTTGTTTTTGTTTATAGCCTAACATATAATCTATCCTGGAGAGTGTTCCTTGTGTGCTTGAATAGAATGTATATTTTACCACTATAGGGTGAAATGTTTTGTATATGTCTGTTAGGTCCACTTGAACTAAAGTGTAGTTTAATTCCAGTGTTTCCTAATTGATTTTCTATTTGGATTATCTGTCCATTGCTGAAAGCAGGTTATCAAAGTCCATGACCATCATTACCTGACAGTTTATCTCTCTACATCTATTAATATTTGCTTTATATATTTACATGCTCTGATAATTGGATGTATATACATATAATTGTTATATTATCTTGCTAATTGACCCCTTCATCATAATATAATGACCTTATGTATTTCTTTTTATAGTTTTTGACTTAAAGTTTTTTTATCTAGCATAAACATGGGTACTGCTGCTCTTTTTGTTTCTATTTTCATAACAAATATTTTTTCATTCTTTGAATTTTAGTCCATATTTGCTATTAACGATGAAGTGAGTCTCAACTTATTGTTGGGTCTTTTTAAAATACATTTAGCAACTCTGTATTTTTTATGGAAAATTTAATTCATTTATTTTCAAGGTAATTATTGATGAATAAGACCTTACTATAGTCATTTTGTTAATTTCTGATAGTTTTATAGATCCTTTTCTTTTTTAGAAACCTTGCTGTCTTTGTTTGTATTTAGATGATTTTCTTTAGTGATATGTTTTGAGTTCTTAATTTTAACTGTTGTGTATCTACTATAGGTTTTTGCTTTGTGCTTACCATGAGGCTTACATAAGACATCTTATAGTTGTAACAGGATATATTAAGCCAATAACAACTTAATTTTATCACATATAAAAGCTCTATATTTTTACTCCATCCCTCGTTATATGATTTGGTGCCATAATTTACATCTTATTATACTGTGTGTCCTTTAACAAATTATGGTAGCTATTAGTATTTTTAATAGTTTTGTCTTTTAACCATTATATTAAAAATTTAAGTGATTAACATACCATCATTAAAGCACTGGATTATTCTGAATTATCATTCATTATTTGACTGTGCACTTACGTTTACCAGTGAGTTTTAAACTTTCACGTTTTCCTGTTATTAGAGTTTTTTTCTTTAATCTGTAAGAATTCCCTTTGGCATTTCTTGTAAGACAGATCTGATAATGATGGACACTCAGATTTTGTTCCTCTGGAAAAGTCTTTATGTCTTCTGCATTTCTGAAGGACAGCTTTTGCCAATACTATTTATTGCAGTACTTTCCCTGAGCCCTTTGAGTATATCATGCCAGTCTTTTCTGGTCTGAATTAGTTTTATTCTCTTGCTACTTCCAGGATCCTCTCTTTATTGTTAATTTCTAACAGTTAGATTAATATGTCTTGGTGTAGTCTTGTTTGGATTGAATTTGATTGGAGACTTCTATCTTCTTGTACTTGGATATTTATGTTTCTTCAGATTTGGAAAATGTATGCTATTGCTTCTTTAAATAAATTTTTAAAGCGTTCTCCCCCTTTGTTTCTCTTTCTCCCTCTTGAACTCTTATAACTTGAAAACTGGCTCTTTGAATGTTGTCCCGTAAGTCCTAAAATTTCTAAAAATAAACTTGTTTCTTTTTTTTCTCTTCTGACTGTATATTTTCAAATAATGTGTCTTCAAATTCATGTATAAATATTTTTTTCTGCTTGATCAATTATGTTACTGATGTTCTCTCAGGTGGTTTTCATTTCACTCACTCTAATTTTCTGCTCCAGAAATTCTGTTTGATTTTTTTGGTTGTTGTTTGTTTTACAATTTAAATCTGTTAAATATCTCTTTTTGGTAATTTATTGTTTTCCTGATTCCACTAAGTTTTCCTGTATCCTATGGAAGTTTACTGAGCATTATTTAAACAGTTATTTTAAATTATTTGTGCAGCAGTTTTATATCTTCATTTCTTTGGGTCAACTACTAGGAGATTATTACATTCTTTGGGGAGTGCTATGTCTATTTGATTTTCCATGTTTCTTGTTGCTTTGTATTAATGTCTGTGTATTGGAAGAATCAAGGATTTATTCTAGTCCTTGAAGACTGGCTTTGTTTGAGAATGTCTTAAAGTCTTACATCAAGCAGCTCTTCTAAAGATTCTAAACAGGCTGTCTGGGGTGGTTCATGGGCAGGCTGCTGCTTAAGTTCTCAGGAAGGCAGGCCTGGTACATGGGTGAGCAAGGTCAGCAGGTGGGTAGGACCGGAGCTAATGTACACAGAATTAGGTGTGGATTATGGATCTACTGGTATGGACACGTGGATTGGGTCAGTGTGGTGTTCCTAGAGCTGAGTCCATGAGGGCAGACCTGGATCCTGTATCTGTGGAAGCCAGCATGAAGCCTGGCCTTACAGGAGCTGACCTAGTATTGGGATGGGACATGAGCCCGAGTCTGCAGGGGCTAGGCATGTGCTGGGATGGACTAGATCCTGAGTCCACAGGACTGTCCTGAAGCTACAGGGCTTGCCTGGAGCCTGGTACCATGGGAACTCACCTGGATCCTGGGTTTGCTTGAGCTAGCCTGGAGCATGGGTATGAAGATGCTGACCTGAAAGCTAGGTACACAATAGCTGGCCTGAGTCCCTGTGTTAAGATTGGCCTGAAAACTGAGTCCACAGGGTCCATCGTGGATTTTGGGTCCGTGGATTTTGGGTTCATGGAGTTCTGTCCAATGCTGGAGTCTACTGGGATGAACCTTGGTCTGCTGAGCAGGTATGGAACCTGAGTCTGGGGAAGTGTGGCGTCACAGAGACCAGACTGAAGAATAGGATCATGGGGACTATCCTAGTACAGGAAGGCTTGGAGCTTTTGTACATGGGTGTCTGAGGGCAAGGGAGCAGGCCTGGAGCTGGGGCAGGACTGACTTCTGGGCTAAGTGGACTGACTCTGGACTGTTCCGAAATTTCTGGGGCTGGACAGACCTACAGCCTGTATCTACAGAGGCTAGCCTAGAAGCTGGGTCTATAAATGCTGACCTGATGAACAGGGCTACAGGGGCTTGGTTTGTGATGAGGTGGCCTGAAGTTTTGTCCCTTAGGGGCTAGCCTGGTGCTGAGAACAATCAGGAGCCTAGGACCACCAGGGCCAGCCTGATTCTGGGCCAACCTGACAGGCCTGGGGCCTCAGTCTTCAAAGACTCACTTGGCACAGGGATGGGCCCAAAGCACAGGGCAACTGGGTGGGCCTTAACGATGTTAAGCTTTGGGCCATTCCAGTGCCAATTGAGCCCCACAATGGGGCAGGTCCAGAGGCGAAGTCTGCTGAGCAGGCCTAGGGTCTGAGGTTGTGGGATCCCACCTGGTGCCAAGGCAGGCTAGGAGGTTCAATCAGGTACTAGCCTGGAATCTGGGGCTGTAGGAAACTTTCTGGCAGTGAGTTTTACTAAGGCAGGCCTCGTTTTGGAGTCCAGGGCAAAGCCCAGTACTCACTTTCCTCTCCTTCCCTTAAGTTGAGGGTATTTCTCCATACTGTGCTTCCTGGGGTTAGGAAAGGGATGTTGCAGGTAATGTAAAACTGATTGTCCTTACTACCCTCTTCCACGTGTCTTTTATTATTTCTGTGCTACACTCAGGTACTGTAATCTCTCACCTGGTTTCCTTAGTTTTTATGAAGATACTTTTGCACATGGATAGTTGTTCCAATTGATGTTTCTGTAAGCAAACAAATGCTGAAAGTCATATTCCACCACCTTGCTGATGTCTGGTCTGAAAATTAATTTAACATGCTCAAAATGTTTTCCCTATGAAAGCTTTGAAGTAATAGTTCAAACTGGTGCTAGAATCAGATATGTAATAATCATTGGGTAACTGTAACATTTAAGTAGTTATTCCTTTCTGACTTAGGGATATGACTTAAAAACCTTGTAGCAATGTAACATTAAGTCAGAACACTAAATTTTTTGGATGTGTAACATTAAGAAATATAGTTACAAAAAACATTACCAACCATTACAATGGTGAATCAATAGCACTATTTACTTAAACATAACTTTATGATAACACATAGGAAGATGAACAAAGAATAATGTAATTATGATTACTTACTATGGAATTATTATTTAATACAGAACTAGAACGAAACTAGGCAAATGGAAAACTATTACTAAAGGTTCTCCCAAGCATTGATTCTTAACTAAGTGTAAAATGATTAGGCAGAGTCCAAGGACAGCTTTCAAATGCAGTTTTATGTTTCTTTGTTAATTCACATTTTAAAATCTCAACTCCAAATGTCTAAGAATACATGTGTCCAAAATGTATTTTGGTCTCTTAATCACAGAGATTAAATAAAGTTGGATTATTTTGAATAGTTTTTTTCTAAGAATTTCTATTTAATTTAAAAGAGTGCAAATTAGACATTAGTACATTTTTACTTAGAGTTAGCATAATCTCTTAAGGCTCTAATTGGAGAGGAAAATTATATTTATTTTGTTTGGCTATAATTTTGTTAAGATCTGTTAGCAGTCTGGAAATTCATTAAAAACAGAGCTAAAATTGATGTAGACATGTACTGTGGTTATTTAGATGAATTCTATATCCTCACTATATACATATGGATCAAACCTGAAGATACAGAAAAACATTCTTATAACAATCAGATTGAAATCCTTGAGAGATTGCTGGAAGGCTTTTTCATTATTAAACACATGGGTTTGTCATAATGCCATTCATTTCATATATCTACTAAGAGCATGGCCATAAATAAATATATAGCACAAAATACAGTTGTATTATTTTGTAGTATTATTTATGTGAGAAAAAAATGCAATTCTGAAACATGAAATTCTCTAATGCTTATCACATGGCTATTTAGCATGCTTTTAATATCAACTACTATGAAGTAAATACCATACCCGACAGGGTACAAGGCATCCCGGTGCCTAAGATTAAACTGGAATTTAATGTGTTAACATTTTTCCATAAAGTTTGACCTTTGTTCCCTTATGTGTTGCCTCTGCTTAGCAGCTGCTGTCACCACCAAAGAGTGCCTTGTCTCCCACCCCTACTCTGGCTTTGCGTGACTGTCACTGGCAAAGCAAATATGTTTTCAGTGAAGCTCCCATCCTAGCTTCTCCCTAGAGCCTTAGTAGTCAAAAAAATTTGTAATTTAGAAAGAAGTCAACTACAGCCAGCTGTTTCAAAATGAAACAAAGAAAGATGTCATATGTTGGGCATTTCTGAGAAATATAAAGTGTACAAATCATGCAAAACCACCCTCAAGGTTTATACCTCTCCCTACCCCCATCATTGATTCTTCCTGTCCTATTCTCTATGTAGCAAATAAGTTTTAAAACATGAAGTATAGTAAGTAGTAAAAGTAAATTGGAAGCTAGATTCATCTCTGCTCTTTTAATTTTGTTTACTTTTCACCAAAAATATAAAAAGTGTGCATATGGTTGTATAGTTTCCTGACTTATCACTTACTGAAAACATCCATGTACCAGCGTTACAATAAAGGAATAGGACATTATTATCAGTTCATAATCTCATTTGAAGTTTATAGTGATAATGCCCCAAATGTAATCACTATCCTGACATTTAACAGCAGAGACTTATATCACCTCTTTTTATACTTCTTTTAAGTATAATCATACCAGAGTCCTTGTTTTGTCTATCTTCCTTTGTTCGCTAAGGATTTGTGAGATCCATGCACATTATTACATATAGTTATAGATAATCCATTTTTATTGCTGTATTCACAGTGCATTTATCAAAATTCTTATAATCAGTATCAGTATACACAATGAAAATGAAATGAATAAACAATATCGTTCACAATAATATAAGAAATTTTCATTTTAGGAATAAATCTAACAAAATATTGAAAAACCTCCAGAAACTACAAAGCATTATGGAGATAATTTTAAGATCTAAATAAAAAGTTAAAAATCCGTATTAATAGACTGGGAGAGGCCAGGCACAGTGGCTTACACCAGTAATCACAGCACTTTGGGAGGCTAAGGTGGGATGATCACTTAACCCTAGGAGTTCAAGACCAGCCTGGGCAACATAGTGGAACTCTGTCTCTAAAAAAAAAAAAAATTAAAAACTAGCCAGGTGTGATGGCATACACCTATGGTTTCAGGTACCCAGGAAGCTGAGGTGGGAGGATCGCTTGAGCGCAGGAGATGGAGGCTGCTATAAGCAGTGATCATGCCACTACACCCCAGCTTGTTTGACAGAACAAGTCCCTGTCTCAAAAACAACAACAAAAAGAGATAGAATACTTAATATTGCATAGATATAAACCCTCTCCAAGTTTATATATATGTAATACATATATATGTATATACATATACATATATAAACACATAATATATAAAGAGATATAATACAATCCTAATAAAAAAAGCCCAGCAAAATATATTTGCATAAATAACAAGCTGATCTAAAATTTATACAAAAAATGCAAAAGGTACTGAAATGCAGAAAGAGCAAATATAGAAGATTTATATTACCAATATTAATATTTAGCAATAATATTTAAGACAAATTGGTTCTGAAGCAAGAGTAGGTATACTAAAGAATGAAACAATATAGAGTCAAGAAAAATACTTTTATAGTTCACTCATCTAATTTGCAAAAAAGGAAACACTGTAGTTCATTGGGGAAAATTGATGCCTTTCCAATAAATAGTGATGGATTATTGTAATAAACAAATGTAAAACTGAACCCTACTTCACATCAATCCACTAATCAATTCCATTGTAAATCTAAATGTGAAAGGTAACAAAACTTTAAAGAAAAAAGTAAGAGAATATCTTTATTACTTTGAAGTAGGAAAATAAAAGGGAAAATGATTAATTAGACTATATGGAAATTCTAAATTTCTGTTTTTCAAATGCACCAATAAGAGAGAGTAAATTGTATTCTGATATTGGACAAGTGTTGCAAGAGTTTGATCCCTAAGAAAACAATAATAAGTCATATAGGTCTAAAATTACTCTATGTTTCTACCTGGCGATGCTTTCCAAACCATGAAACAGAGAACAATACTCAAAACAAATAACAACGTAGCTGCTGAGCTGAGGAGAGAAAATTTAGAGTTCACAGAGCCTTGACACCTGGAGTTTGCAATCTGAGTACCAGAAAGGAGACGGCATTTCATAGAAAGAGCTACAGATTTTTTTTTTGATCCCCTATACGTTTTTGCTCAATACTAAGTTAGGCATCTGCAAGGTAGGACTTCATAATGGCTGGCAAAAAGTGACTACGGGGAGGTATAATATGAATAACTACCAGAGCTTTCATGGGACTAAGAATGAAAGGGTACACACTGGTTCAAATGGAAAGACATCTTTGAATACCAGACATCCTTTATATGCCCCATAGTAGTGGTAGAGTTGAACTAGCTGTAACAATTAAGCTGAACATACCCTAAAATCATAAAAAGCAAACCACTAAAATTATTAAGCTGATCTTCAAGCAAATTAACTGCCTGCCGGAACAAAGGTCAACCCATATTAAGGGAAACAACAACAGGCAGAGTCTCAATAACACAACCTTTACAATGCTCATCCTGATTTAAAAAAAAAAAATTAAAAAGTAAGCAAAGGACAAAAAACTTTGTCCCATAACCAGAAGAAAAAAAGGAAATACAAATAGACCCAAAAGTGACAGTGATGATAAAATTAGAGAAAGGTATGCAGAACTATTTTAAATGTGTTCAGGTAAGAATATTTACATTCAATGAAAGAAAGAAATGGAAACTGTTAAAACGAATCAAATGGAGCTTCCAGATTCTAAATATACAATATCTTACATGCAAAAATAAACAAATAAAAGAAACACTAGATAAAGTTTGCAACAGATTATAACGAAAGATGTGTGAACTGTGTGGAAGGAAAATAGAAAATATCCAAACAGAATCACAGAGAGAAAAGAACACATAGTCTGGAAAAGAAGTGAAGGAGGCCGGGCACGGTAGCTCATGTCTGTAACCCCAGCACATTGGGAGACAAAGGTAGGTAGACTGCTTGAGGTCAGGAGTTCGAGACCAGCCTTGACAACATGGTGAAAAGCCATCTCTACTAAAAATACAAATATTAGCCAGGGGTGTTGGTGGGGGCCTGTAGTCCTAGCTACTCAGGGTGCTGAGGTGGGAGGATCAGCTGAGGCTTCAGTGAGCCCTAATCACACCACTGCACTCTAGCCTGGCTGACAGAACAAGACCAAGTTCTCAAAAAAGAAAAAAGGAAGGAAGGAAGGGAGGGAGGGAGGGAGGGAGGGGAGAGAAAGAGAGAACTAATCTTCTATAAATAATGAGACAATATATATGAGACTGCTAGTCTAATATAATTAGTATAACTGGAGTCCAAAAAATAGAAGAGGTGGAAGCAGAAGCAGTATTAAAAAAATTCTAGCTAAGAGTTTTCCAAATTGAATAAAAAATGTAAATGCACAGATCCAAGGAGCACAGGAAAACACAGGCAGGATAATAAAACAGATCCAAGACACATTATACTCACATTTCAGAAAAGCAATTATAAAGTGCAATCTTAAACGCCACCAGAAGAAAGAACACCTTATATACACTGGAAAAAATTACTGCTACCTTCCCATCAGAAACAATGCAAAGTACACCAACAAACAGAAAACACACACACACACACACAATCCCCAAAATAGTGAAATGACATCTTTAAAGAAATAAGATTTAAAAATTTTAAATTAAAATTTTATATCCAGAAAAATATTTCAAAAATTAAATGCCAAATAGACATTTTAATTCAAGCAAAGATGAAAGAAATTGTTAGCAACTGGCTTGCACTACAAGAAATATGAAAAGGATATTTGGGACTGAAAGTGAATGACATCAGATTGAAATTCACAACTACACAGGGCAATAAATAGCACTAGATATACATGAGCATCAAATAGTTTATTTAAAATTATTTTTAAAAGATAAATATTCAAAGAGAAATATTTTCCTATAAGCTTTCTAATACATGTAGAAAAACTGTATGACAATAATAAAACAAACAACAAGAAAAGAGAAATCGAAATAATGCTCATATAAATTAAGGTATAGTTTTATTTAAAGGCAGAGTATTATAGGTTAATGTTATACAGTGCAACTACTGTTTTTTAATAAAATAAAAGTAATAAAGAAGAGGTATAGTTTAAAGGCCAAAGTTAACATAAAACTCAGTATTTTGAAAAGCATGAAAGGACTGGAGAGGTTGTACATGATGGACAAGAGTAAGTACGAGACAGGAGAGATGCATGGTGTCAGATCACGAAGAGTCTTAGCAGACATGCTAATGCATAGACCATTAATGTAACGGGAAGTCAGTCACTGAAGTCTTTCAGCAAAGAGATTTTTATTTTAGAAAAAGCATTCTGACAGCAATGCAGACTGCATTACTATATAACATATTTAAAATAGATGATGCCAAGGGAGAGGCTAAGAGGAGGGCATTACACAACTGATTATGAAGACTAATGGCAATATACTACATTTCCTGAGGTGGCAATATAGCTATGTAAATTTGTAAAAACCATTGAACTATACCTCCTTTAAAAGGGGTAAAATTTACTATTTTAAATTGTACCTCAATGAACTTAAATTAGAAAAAGAAAGATTTAAGAAGCTGGGGGTGGGGTGGGGGCAGGAAAACACTTGCAATAATGTAGAAGAGATATGATGAAAGTCAAATTTAAGACAGTGGCCCGCAGGGAAAAGGAGGGTTCAGATGGCAAAGATATTTACAAGAAGGAAGGGACCAGACATGGTGAATTACTGGATGTAAAACATAAGAAATATCATTCAACGTTTATTATGAAGAAAGCTGGGTACACTGCAGATGTCTTTAGCCAAAATAGGAAATTTTGGCTTCAACATTTGTGGGGAGAATGCAGTGAATAAATCTAGGCATAAAACTTCGTGGTTATAAGAAGGAGAAACAAATTTAGATAATAAAAATTTTTATTTGTTGAATTTGAAATGTTATTAAGATCACCAGTTGGAAATGTATATTTGGTGGTTAAATAAAGAGGTCTAGTTGTTTGGAGTGAGGACTGCACTAATAATTGGAATTTCAGAGTTATCAGGGTCTCTCACTCTGTCACTGTACCATTCACACTGTTCCTACTGTAGTTCAACATTTTTCACGTGATTGTAATCCTCTTTCACCGTTTTCTCTGAACTCCAATCCATCCTTCATGTTGCTGTTAGTTATGTCTTCCTTCCATTCAGAACAGATTGTGTAACTATTTCATAAACCATTTTTTATTACCAATTATATTTAAAATTGCATTGAGATTGTTTCATCACATACTTAAGGCACTAACATCATGACCCGAGCCTATCTTTCCAAGTGATTTTCCACTAACCCTGTATTTCTGGTCCATATTCTCTGGCTGAATACAATCACACCATGTTCCCAGACACAGCCTACATTTTACAATCTCCATATCTTTTCCACACTGTTTTCTTCTCTGGAAATGCCTTCTTTCTTGTTTTCTGCCTTTTCCACACTGTTTTCATTTCTGCAAATGCCTTCTTTCTTGTTTTCTGTAGGTGTAAGTCTTCTAGCCTCCACTACCACTTTCTTAGCAAATTAATGTACACTTATACAGATACAATACAGTCTTTATCATTAACAAGTGAATAGAGTCACCATCCATCCTTTGAAACCTATCAGCTTGTATATTGCAGCATTTTTCAAGTTACGTTGGGCTATATAAAAAAGTATTCCTTTGGTTCCACGTAAAAACCCCATTTTGCAGATGAGTAAACTAAAATTCAAATACCCTGGGTACTGCATTGCATAAATAAAAAGGTAACAATTGGTAAGATTTGTACTTCACAGTGTTTTGGATCCAAATCCTAAGCTTTGCCTCCATGCCTTTGTCTTTTTTAACAGCTGCATTCACCCTGTTGATTTATTTCCATTTTATCATCCTATTTGTTTAGAATCTCCTTGTGACTAATCATCTCCATGTTCTTGGCCTTAGTTAACAAGATGCTCATAAATGCATGTTTTTGGTATATTCATTGTTGAAAGGATGTGAGAGATTCTGCAAATAAAAATTATTTTAAGAGATTCCATTTTTAAATTTGCCAATATAAAATGGCACTGCTACCATAGTTTTCATATTTAATGAGAAGTTTTCATATTTATGAGAAAACTGATGATTGTCTCCTTTAATAAAACAGTTCAAGTTTATTACTTTCTCTAGTGTTCGATTAATATTAATGTTACCCTTTTGATAGCATGCATAGTAATAGCAGCAATAAGGACATTGGAATTGTTACTTATACGACTCTGAAAACAATTTACTTTGGAATGTACAGTAACTGCTAGATTTAAAAGTGATGTGGTGAAGAAAAATAAGATTTCAGTGAGAGAAGAAAAACTGTATCAAGTTCACACTGCATCATCAAATCTGTCTATCTACACAAACGGAGGCCTACTCAGACTAAACTGAAGTTTTGATCTTCAATTTCTGCTTTATTCTCCCTTTAAATGAAATTGTCTTGATGCATTAAGTTGTATATTAATATAGATGCCTAAGCAAGGAACTTAAGCATACCTTTGAGACATAAATGGACACATTAATTTGATTTCAGAGGCATTCCTTAAGCATATGAAATTTTATATTATCAATATATAGCACAAATACCTGTTGTAACACATTATCTAGCTCAGCTTGTGTGGTTCTTATCACATCACTAGATAATTTGGACCTAAACATGAGCCATCACTAATGGCTGGTGATTTGGAGTTTGAGTAGCTCTATCTACAGGACAAAAATATTTTTGTGACCTAGTGTGCCACTGTGGTAATAAGGCTGTGATTTCTCCAAAAGGAGGATAAAAATGCCTTATACTAATACTTCATTTATCTATGTCCTAGAATTCCACTTTAAAACCTATTTTAGCTAGGGAACCCTTTTCAGTTTAAATAGACAGAGCCACTCTCTCCAAAGTATTTCCACTTCTGCCTGCCACACTACCTTCTGCTAGCACCTTCTCCAATCCAACTAATCTGAGCAAACCTTGAGTACTTTCTAGTCCAAGTTTCATGCTGGCCCAGAATCTGCTATCCCTTCAGTCTTCCTGCATCAACTCTGAAAGCAGAGGAAATTTTTCCCTCTTCTCATATACAAAGACTGCTATATGTCCTAGTACAGATATGCTACTACTTTCTTCAAGAGAAGAACTACTGGGGGCTTTCAGGAGAATTCTAAAATGATCACTAATACTACTTAAAGTCCTAAGGAAACTACTTAGTAACTCTGAGCTTTTGTTTCTTCATATGGAAAAAAACAGTCTCTATAAAAATGTTCAATAATCATATGGACATTAGGATCAAATAATAAAATACAGTAGAAAAGATCTAAGCAAAACATAAATGTCTGAGTTATTTTAAAATTCTTCCTAATTTAATAATAACAACATTAGGGCTGGACAAAACAGAATATGTTAAGTAATTCATAAGACCTACTTGAATGCAAAGTACACTTTACGCAGGATTTTACAGGATAATGTCAGCCTACCACTTGCAGTTCTATGTGAGAGGGAAATTTAATTATTATACATTTTAAAAAGAGATTGGAAAAGGTAAATTGGGTATGGCTGGCAACCAGGATGCTAATGGAGAAGGCTTTGTTAGAAAAAAAATGACACCTCATTCAGTTCAGCTTCTATAACAGAATACCATAAACTGGATGGCTTATACTCCATGGTTCTGGAAGCTGGAAGTTTGGGATAAGGGTGCCAGTATGGCGGGGTTTTGGTGAGGATCCTCTTTGAGTTTACAAACATCCAAACTTTGTTTGCACCCTCCCATGGTGGAAGGAAGGCTAGCAAACTTTTCAGAGTCTTTTTTTCTAAGGGCACTGATCCCATTCATGAGGGATTTACCCTCATGATTTGAAAACCTCTCAGTGGACCCACCTTCTAATATTACCACATTGGGGGTTACGATTTCAAATTCTGAATTTTGGGGTGACATAAAGACATAGTTCATGCTAGATGCGTTTGTTTGGGGTGACATAAAGACGTAGTTCATGCTAGATATGTTCATCTCTATAGATAATTATGTTCCTGACTTCCAACTGTGCTGAACAGTAAATAAAATGTTTTTCAATTTCTCAGTAGAATTTATCTACAGAATTGATAACGATGGTGATGTCAATGGCAATTTACTTCTAGAAACATATCAGCATGAAAATGGTGACTTGAAATTATAAAATATTTATAACATACCTTAAAATGACTTGCAATTTCTTAGCGGTTGTATTATTATTCAAAATTCCAAAGTAGTTTCAATTAAGGATCATCACTCATGAAACATTGTAAAAATTAATTTTGGCTTTTCCTCACATAAATCAGAAACTTTCATCAAGGAGTTTCATTTCCATGATAGCAATAAACTAAAAATAAGTCAAGATTGTAAATTAAAATGGTCATAAGAGCATGTTAATTTGCATAGGTTGTAATATCAAATATTGTTCTCCATCTTTTCCTTGTGAATACTAAATATGTTCAATGCAACAGAGAATATAAGATCTGATGTATCACTTTTAAACTAAAGGTAAAGTAGAGTAGCTTCCTTAAAGCTAAACATAGACAACAAAAAAGGAGTTAGTGTGTTGCTTACTTAAGATTTAATTATATGCATATTTAAATTTCTTCGCCAAAACCAAAACCTCGCATAGTGCCAAATTTTAATTTCTATTACCATATTCCAATAAAATAAACCAGAGATTATTGGATAAATGTCTGACTTTAGGGAAAGAACATACTCAAGATGATCCAATGGAACAGCTTATAGTGCCAAGAAATATAGCAGTGACATACACACACAGAGTATGTCAATGCAGTATCGAAACTATCTAAAAAACTAATAGTAGCCAAACCTAGAAAAATGATTGGGTTATAAAGTATAAGATTAATATCTAGGTGACCATGCTGATATAATGTTTGATTAAATAAAGAAATGAGAATTTAAAAAATCTTCCATATAAAGAAATTCAAAATATTTTATGTAGATATTCTGTCCTCAATAGGGAGCTAGGACATAACTCCCTATTCCTTAAGTGCGGTATGTGGTGACTTCCTCCCAAAGAGTACAAATGGAAAGAGGTGGAAAGAGGAACTTTACAGTGCACAAAACTCACAGACACTTCCTCAGCCAGGAGATCAAGGTGAAGATCAACAGTGATAAGTGATGTTGATAAGATGTACTCTTGATATAATTTCATGGGAATGACAATTTACCCCTGTTGTCTTTCCCTTCAAAACTGTAACCCCAGTCTAATCACCAAAAGACTATAAGACACATTGAAATTGAGGTATATTCTACAAAATATCTAAGCAGTACTGCACACTACTGTCAAAGTCATCAAAACCAAGAAAACAGTCTAATAAACTGTCACAGCCAAGAGGTACCTAAGGAGACATGCTAACAAAATCCAATATGGCATTCTAAATGAGATTCTGAAACAGAAAAAAAAAATGGCATTAGGTTAAAAACTATGATAATTTTTTTTTAAAGTATGGACTTTAGTTAATAATAACATATCAATATTGGTTCATTAATTGTAAGAAATGTTCCAAATTTACTTAAGATATAAATAATAGGATAAACTGATTATGAGATACATGGAAACTCTCTATATTATCTTTGTAATTTTTCTGTAAATCTGAAACTATTTTAAAATTAAAGGTATATTAAGAAAAATAACAAAAATTCCAAAAGATACATTAAATCAAATTCTACTTACATTCTATAGCACATAAACATACATGTGTATAGATGATATATATACTTCAGATAGTGAATTTTCATCTGTTCATTTATTTAACTTTACTTTCTTTAATATATTAGAGACAGAATTATGGAGGATTGTACTATGATTTTAAAGACTGGAAAAACAGCCATTCCTTTGTCTCTCTTTTTATTGACTTTTATATTATTATGTCTCAAAATTAACTGTTGGAACTTATCTGGTCATTGCAGGAAGAGGATGAAAAATAGCTTCTGTTTTAGTAGCTTAGGTTATTTAGAGCCAATTACCATGTACTTTAGAAATCACTTGAAAATAAATCTATGTCTTAAGCCTTCAAACTATAGACGGTCAATGAAAAGAAATGAGTGGGTATATTTAAACTTCAACATAATGCACTTTGGGGCTTAGGTGATGGAAGAAGAGTATAGTTGGGATGGGGCAAGAATGCTCTCCAGATGCTGTTTCATTTCCACCTTGCATTTTTTGAAAAATCACCATATGGTATAAGCAAATGGAAACACTAACTGGATAGGTCAGAGTGTTATTATTACTTTACCTAGAGGTAATCTTTAGTGATTAGTGCCTCATGGATTTTACTATGTAACGAAAGCAGATGTTAAACAAACACTAAAGTCACTAAGTAGCATATGCAATTTCAAAGAGACCTGTGTAGTTCATACACTTTCCATTCTACTTTGTACATACATGCATGTATATATATGCATGCGTACACTGCAGAAAGTTAATTTTCATCTGTGTTCATTAATTTAACTTTAACATTTTAGAGATGGACTTATGGAGGATTGTACTAATGTTGTAAACACTGGAAAAATAGGCATCTCTTTGTGTCTCTTTTTAAAGACTGTATTTGAGTCAGCCAGTTGCCAATTATTTTGCTATTTAAAGAAATCATGTTGCTAAAACAGAAGTCTCTCTTAAATCAATTTCTTTAGTAGCTCCAACTGAATAAAAACATCAAAGTACCTAAATGCAATAAGAAGTCTGGATTTCCAGTGATGTGGAGGGAGAAAATAACCTTTCTGCCTTTAAGCATAACATATGCTGTTACTTGAAAGAAAAAAGGTCTCAGAGGTATCCCAATACAGTGTCCTATAATTAAACTCAGATGTAGGTTTGACCCTTACACTCTTACTTCCCTCAAGATACTTGGAAGGAGAGTAGATCGAAGGCATTAAAAGTTTAACCTGTGCTGGTTGCTTCGGAGGATGAGCCTTATGTTTTTACACAGAGGTGCCTATATCGGTCATTTTAGAGGAAGTTGTCTTCTTAGGCACCCCAGGTCAGTGATAGCACTCTAGGTGTTCGTAACTCTTTTGCATATATGAAATATGACTGAAGTCATATTAACAAAAATTATTTGTGAAATTTCAAGGAAGAATTTCCTTGAAGGATATGAACAATGGATGAAATCTACATATCCTTGTGGCTGATTTGTTTTAAAACTCTCATATTTTTGTTAGATGTACATAATAAATTCAGATTAACAGAGGACTTAAAATGTATGGGTTCTACAGCCAATTCAGGTCTCTCTTGATAAAGATGATCATTTGTCATCAAAATTACATGGATTGTTTCTATCTTCTGCCTAAATTCCTGCATTTTCACTTGTGGTGTGCCTGTGAACCAGCACCTAAGTATAAGGGCATATGCAAACACCTTTTTTTTTTTCTATTTCTTTTTTATTTCTTCCACAAAAAAAATGGAATACATGTGCAGAATATGCAGTCTTGTTACATAGGTATGCACGTGCCATGGTGATTTGCTGCACCTATTATCCCATCCTCTAAGATTCCTTCCCTCACCACCCACCTCCCAACAGGCCATGGTGTGTGTTGTTCCCCTCCCTGTGTCCATATGTTCTCAATGTTCAACTCCTATTTATGAGTGAGAATATGTAGTATTTGGTTTTCTGTTCCTGTGTTAGTTTGCTGAGGATAATGGCTTCCAGCTTCATCCATGTCTCTGTAAATGACATGATCGCATTCCTTTTTATGGCTGCATAGTATTCCATAGTGTATATGTACCCTACATTTTCTTTATCCAGTCTATCATTGATGGACATTTGGGCTGGTTCCATATCTTTGCTATTGTAAATAGTGCTGCTATAAACAATATGTGTGCATGTGTCTTTATAGTAGAACAATTTATATTCCTTTGAGTATATACCCAGTAATGGGATTGCTGGGTCAAATGGTATTTCTGTTCCTTGATCTTTGAGGAATCACCATACTGTCTTCCACAATGGTTGAACTAATTTACATTTTTGCCAACAGTGTAAAAATGTTCCTATCTCCCCAAAGCTTTGCCAGCAGCAGGAAATAGCATCATTGTTTCCTGACTTTCTAATAATCACCATTCTGACTGGCATGGGATGGTATCTCATTATGGTTTTGATTTGCATTTCTCTGGTGATCAGTGATGTTGAGCTTTCTTTCGTATGTTTGTTGGCTGTGTAAATGTCTTCTTTTAAGAAGTGTCTTCATATCCTCTGCCCACTATTTGATGGGGTTGCTTTTTTCTTGTAAATATGTTTAAGCTCCTTGTAAATTCTGGATATTAGATCTTTGCCAGATTGGTAGATAGCAAAAATTTTCTCTCACTCTGTAAGTTGTCTGTTCACTCTGACGATAGTTTCTTTTGGTGTGCAGAAGCTTTTTAGGGTTTTTTTTTTTAATGCAAGCACAAATTTAATGCACAGTATCAGAGAGGAGAAAGAGTTGAACATCTTAGTTCTCAAAGATTCTAGGAGGAGTTCCAGAGCCAGGACACAGGTGTACAGCAAAGCAGAAGGTGCAGGTATATCTCGTTTAATTACCTTTCACTTTCTTATGCTTTGCACATACTGCATTTTCTACAAATTGAAGGTTTGTGATAAACCTGCATTGACTAAGTCTATTGGCACCATTTTACAACACATTCTCACCTGCTGTCTGTCACATTTTGGTAATTCTTACAATATTTCAAATATTTTCATTATTACTGTGTTATGGTGATTCGTGCCAGGTGATCATTAATGTTACTATTGTAACATTTTTTTTGTACTGTATTGTTTTGCACTACCTAAACCATGGACTACACCCCTATAAGATAGCAAAATTAATCAATAAATGTTGTGTGTGTTCTGACTGCTCCACCCACGGGCCGTTTCCCCTTTTCTCTCTCTCTCTCTTCAGACCTCTCTATTCCCTGAGACACAATTATATTGAAATCAGGACCCACTGATAACCCTACAGTGGCTTCTAAGAGTTCAAGTGAAAGGAAGAGTCACAAGTGTCTCTCTTTAAATCAAAAGCTAGAACTAATTAAGTTTAGCATAGAAGGCATGTCAAAAGCCAAGATAGGCTGAAAGCTAGGCCTTTTCCACCAGCCAGTTGGCCAAGTTGTGAACACAAGGGAAAGGTTCTTGAAGGAAATTAAAAGTGTTACTCCAGTGAATGTACAAATGATAAGAAAGCAAAACAGACTTGATATAGCTTGGATGTTTGTCCTCTTCAAATCTCATGTTGAAATGTGATTTCCAGTATTGAAGGTGGGGCCTGGTGGGAGATGACTGGATCATGGGCTTGGATTTTTCATGAATGGTTTAGTACCATTCCCTTGTGAGTTACTGCTCAGTTAGTTCACACAGGACCAGGTTGTTTAAAAGTCTGGGACCTCCCCCTTCTCTCTCCCTTGCTCCCACTCTTGCCATGTGATGTACTAGTTCGCCATGTCTTCTGCTATGATTAGAAGCTCCCTGAGCCCTCACCAGAGCAGTTCGTGCCGTGCTTGTACAACCTGCAGAACCATGAGCCAATTAAACCCCTTTTCTTAAATACCCAGACTCAGGTATTGCTATATAGAAACACAAGAATGGCCTAACACATAACTTATTGCTAATAGAGAGAAAGTTTTAGTGGTCTTGAATAGAAGATCAAACCAGTCACAACATTCTCTTAAGCCAACACCTAATTCAGAGTAAGGCCTTAACTTTTTCAAATTCTCTAAAGGCTCAGAGAGGTGAGGAAGCTGCAGAACAGAAATTTGAAGCTAGGAGAGTAGGTTCATGAGGTTAAGGGAAAGAAGTCTCACCACAACATAAAAGTGCAAGGTGAAGCAAGCAAGTGCTGATATAAAAGCTGAAGCAAATTATCCAGAAGATGTAGCTAAGACCATTGATGGACGTAAATACACTAAACAACAGATTTTTACGAAACAGCCTTCTATTAAAAGAACATGTCATCTAGGACTTTCACAGGTAGAGAGGAGAAGGCAATATCTGGCTTCCAAGCTTCAAAGGATAGGCTGTCTTTTAGGGGCTAATGCAGTTGATTACTTTAAATTAAAACAAATCCTTATTTAACATTCCAAAAATCCTAGGTTCCTTAAGAGTTATGCTAAATCTACTCTGCCTATGCTCTAAAAATGCAACAACAAAACCTGAATAATACCACATCTGTTTACAGCATAATTTCCTGAATTTTTTAAGCCCACTATTGAGAACTACTTCTCAGGGAAGAAAAACAAAAAACAAAACTCCTTTGAAAACGTTACTACTTCTCATTGCCAAAGCACCTGGTCACCCAAGTGCTCTGATGGAGATATACAAGGAGATTCCTGTTGTTTTCATGCCTGATAACACAACATCTATTCTGAGGCCCATAAATCAAAGAGTAATTTTGACTTTCAAGTTTTACTGCTTAAGAAATATGTTTTATAAGGCTAAAGCTGACATAGATAGTGATTCTTCTGATGGATCTGGGCAAATTAAATTTAAAACCCTCTGGAAAGGATTCACCATTCTAGATGGCATTAATAACATTTGTAATTCATGAAACACAGTTAAAATATCAACATTAATACGTGTGTGGAAGACGTTTATTCCACCCCTCATAGATGATATTGAGGGGTTTAACCCTTCAGTGGAGTAACTGCAAATACTATAAAAATAGCAAGAAAACTGGAGTTAGAAGTGGAGCTTGAAGATGTCACTGAATTGCTACAATCTCATGATGTAACTTGAATGAATGAAGAGGTGCTTCTTATGAATGAGCAAAGAAAATTGTTTCTTGAGATGGAATTTATTCTGGGTAAGATGCTGTGAACATTGTATCTTCATTCTCATTGGTTTCAAAGAACTTATTTATTTCTGCCTTAGTTTCGTTATTTACCCAGTAGTCATTCAGGAGCAGGTTGTTCAGTGGTACCAACTCCTCTTTGTATTTCTGATAGAAATCGGCTGTGAATACATCTGGTCCTGGGCATTTTTGGTTGGTAGGCTATTTACTACTGCCTCAATTTCAAAGCTTGTTATTGGTCTATTCAGGGATTCAACTTCTTCCTGGTTTAGTCTTGGTAGGGTGTATATGTCCAGGAATTTATCCATTTCTTCTAGATTTTTTAGTTTATTTCTGTAGAGGTGTTTATAGCATTCTCTCATGGTAGTTTGTATTTCTGTGGGGTCAATTTTGATATCCCCTTTATCATTTTTTATTGTGTCTACTTTATTCTTCTTTCTCTTCTTATTAGTCTAGCTAGTGGTCTATTTTGTTAATTTTCTCAAAAAAACAGCACCTGGATTCTTTGATTTTTTTGGATGGTTTTTTGTGTTTCTATCTCCCTAAATTCTTCTCTTATCTTAGTTATTTCTTGTCTTCTGCTAGCTTTTGGATTAGCTTGTTCTTGACTCTAGCTCTTTTAATTGTGATGTTAGGGTGTGAATTTGAGATCTTTCTAGCTTTCTGATGTGGGCATTTAGTGCTATAAATTTCCCTCTTAACAGTGCTTTGGCTGTGTCCCAGAGATTCTGGTACATTGTCTCTTTGTTCTCATTGGTTTCAAAGAATTTCTTGATGTCTGCCTTAATTTCATTATTTACTCCAGAGTCATGCAGCAGCAGGTTGTTCAATTTCCATGAAATTGTGTGGTTTTGAGTGAGTTTCTTAATCCTGAGCTCTAATTTGATTGCACTGTGGCCTGTTATTTTAATTCTTTTGCATTTGGTGAGGTGTGTTTTACTTCCAATTATGTGGTTGATTTTAGAGTAAGTGCCATGTGACATTGAGAAGAATGTATATTCTGTTGATTTGGGGTAGTGAGTTCTGTAGATGTCTACTAGGTCCACTTTATCCAGAACTGAGTTCCAGTCCTGAATATCCTTGTTAATTTTCTGTTCTGTTGATCTGTCTAATATTGACAGTGGGGTGTTAAAGTCTCCCACTATTATTGTGTGGAAATCTAGGTCTTTTTGCAGGTCTCTAACAATTTGTTTTATGAATCTGGGTACTTCTGTATTGGGTGCATATATATTTAGAATAGTTAGCGCTTCTTGTTAAATTGTTCCCTTTATCATTATGTAATGCCCTTCTTTGTCTTTTTTTTATTTTGGGGGTTTTATATTCTGTTTTTGTTGGACACTATAATTGCAATTCCTGCTTTTTTTTTTTTTGATTTCCATTTGCTTGGTAAATATTCCTCCATCCCTTTATTTTGAGCCTGTGTGTGTCTTTTCACATAAGATGGGTCTTCTGAATATAGCACACTGATGAGTTTTGATTTCTTATCCAATTTGCCAATCTATGTATTTTAATTGGGGCATTTAGCTCATTTACATTTAATGTTAATATTGTTATGTGTGAATTTGATCCTGTCATCAGGATGTTATTTGGTTATTTTGCACAGTAGTTGATGCACTACCAGTTCTTTCATAGTGTCACTGCTCTTTATATTTGGGCATGCTTTTGCAGTGGCTGGTACCATTTTTTCCTTTCCATATTTAGTAATTATTTCAGGAGCTCTTGCAATGCAGGCCTGGTAGTAACAAAATCCCTCAGCTTTTGCTTGTCTGCAAGGATGTTATTTCTCCTTCACTTAGGAAGCTTAATTTGGCTGGATATGAAATTCTGGGTTAAAAATTATTTCCCTTAAGAATGTTAAATATTGGTCCCTAATCTCTTCTGGCTTGTAGAGTTTCTGCTGAGAGGTCTGCTGTTAGTCTGATGGGCTTCCCTTTTTAGCTATCCTAGCCTTTCTCTCTGACTGCCCTGAACAAATTTTCCTTCATTTCAACCTTGGAGAATCTGATGATTATGTATCTTTGGGTTGACCTTCTCATGGAGTATCTTAATGGTGTTCTCTGTGTTTCTTGAGTTTGCATGTTGGCCTGTCTTGCTAGGTTGGGGAAGTTCTCCTGGATAATATTCTGGTGTTTGTTTTCCAGCTTGTTTCCATTCTCCCATCTCCTTCTAATACTCCAATCAATCATAGGTTCAGTCTTTTTATGAAGTCGTATATTTCTTGGAAGCTTTGTTCATTCCTTTTCATTCTTTTTTCTCTATTCTTGTCTGCATGCCTTATTTCAGTAAGGTGGTCATCAAACTCTGATATCCTTTCTTCCACTTGGTCGATTCAAGTGGTCGATTTGATACTTGTGTATGCTTCACAAACTTCTCATGCTGTGTTTTTCAGCTCCATCAGGTCATTTATGTTTCTCTCTAAATTGGTTATTCTAGTTAGCAATTCCTATAACCTTTTATCAAGGTTCTTAGCTTCTTTGCATTGGGTTAAAACATGTTCCTTTAGCTCCTTATACTTTTTTTAATTACCCATCATCTGTAAACTCCTTCTGTCAATTTGTCCATCTGATCTTCCATCCAGATTTGCACCCTTAATGGAGAGACACTGTAATCATGGAGGAAAAGATGACTTTGACTTTCCGGGTTTTCAGCATTTTTTCATTGATTCTTTCTCATCTTTGTGAGCTTGTCTAGTTTCAGTCTTTGAGGCTGCTAACCCTTAAATGGGGTTTTGTGTGGGCCTTTTGTTGTTGTTGATTATGCTGTTGTCACTTTCTGCTTGTTTGTTTTTCTTTCAATAGTCTGGTCCCTCTTCTGTAGGGCTGCTGCAGTTAGCTGGGGGTTCACTTCAGGCCTTATTCATTTGATTAACTCCCATGCCTGGAGATGTCATTCAAGGAGGCTGGCGAGCAACAAAGATGAGCAACTGCTACATCTTCTGGAAATTCTGACCTCAAGGGGTACCAAACTGATGCCAATAGGAATGCTCCTATATAGGATGTCTGACAACCCCTGTTCGACGATCTCACCCACTTGGGTGGCACGGGGAGCAGGACCCGTTTAATTAATGAAGCACTTTGTCTCTTGGTGGAAAGTCTGTTTTGCTGGAGGAAAAGCCACTTGTCTGGGCTGCCAGGATTCCTCAGAACTACCAAGAGGAGAGGCTAAGTCTGCTGGTCCACAGGGACTTTGGCCACCCCTACCCCTAGGGGCTCAGGCCCAGAAAGATCCAAATTCTGTCCCAGAGCCTCTGGCTGAGTTACTGGAGATCCTGCAAGGAAGCCCCTCCCCACCACTGAGGAAGGATGGTTCAGGGTTAGGCCTGAAGAGGCACTCTGGCAACAGACTGCCACAGCTGGTGGGTTAGGCTGTGGGGACAAGTCTTGGGACCAAGTTGTCCTGGCTCCAGCAGGGGAAAAGCACAGCCTGGAGCTACAGATATGAGTGCAGCCCTTCACACACCCAGGGAGCTTAGCCTGTTATGCAGTTGCGAGCCCCAGTGCTGGGTGCTGCCCCTCCCCTCAGGAGCTCAACAAGCTTAGGCTTAGACAGCAGGCAGCCACAGATGGTGCTGGTCACCACCTTCCCCAAGAGTTCTGTAGGCTTAAGCAGATTCCAGCTGAGGCTGTAAGAATCTGCACATTCTGGGGTTGGGATGCTAGGCCCCAGTGGCTTGGGTTCACGAGTGGTATCTTCCGACTCATGAGCAGCACAGTTCCATGGAAAAAGCACAATTTCCCTGGTAGGGTAGCCTGCTCACTCACTGACTCCTTTGGCTGGTGGGAGGGGGTTCCCCTTCTCTGCGTGGCTCTCAGGTCGGCACCGGTACCACACTGCTCCCTCTCTCTGTGGGTCATGCCAGCCTTCTCGTCAATTTTGATGAGACAATCTGGATGAGCTAGTTGCCGGTGAAGGATTCACATGCTTATTATGTTGTTTTCCAGTGGAAGCCTCCTAATACCCAGGCTTCTAGTCAGCCATCTTGGGTCCACTCTACTTTTTGATTTTGAATCAAAGAAAGCAGATGCTTTTTTTTGCAAAGTTCTGATGTTTACATTATGGATCACTATAATCAATGCTAACAGGACTCATGTGTCTAATTCTTTGCATCAATGTAAGCAAAAAACATGTTCAGTAATAGTAAATTATCTTAACCTCTCTCAGGAAATACGAATAGTTTCATATAAGAAACTGGCTGTGTGAGTCAAAAGCATAAAAATGCCAGCCATAAAAAAAGGTAAAAATCCCTCATCCCCACTGGGATAAAATAACATTACATTCCTGAGACATTGACTAGGGACAGACAATTTCTTTGGAGATTTGTTTGGTACAAGAGTAGAGAGAAAATGAATTTAAATAATTTATCATTGCATTGCCCCAAATCACAACCTTGAACATAAAAGGAAAAAATCAACTTTCAAATCAATTTCACATTGACAAGTGAGGAAACTGGTACTCTGATAGGAAATATTATCTTTGGCAAAGATTCATGTCTCTGAAGATAAATGCTTCTTATATGTGATATTTTTATAATCTACATATGCATTTGTTCTTAATTTTAGAGTTAAAAATCAACTCAATACAAATGACCAATATCATAAAATGGAGTTATGGATTTCATCCGATTAATCCAGCTACTATTACTTTTTAAGTGATGTTTAAAGAATTAACCTGCTTGATTACAGTATTTGCACACATCTAAATTGAAAACAGAAATAGTACTTTTACTCCAGTTTTAATAATGAAATTTGAAAACTTTACCTTACAATTAGTCATGTATTTGAAGTAAAGATCAATAACATAAGTTTGCTCCTAAGTCTGACTATGAAAATGAAGGATCGAAAATAAAATAAATAAAATCAGTTATATTGTTTTGGTTGTTTTTACAGGGGACAAATTACAGCTTTTGCACTCCAGGAAACTCCAGATTGTCACTGGCTGTGAAAAGACCACTTTGACATTACTGCTGTTTTCTTATCTGTCAAATGCATTTAATCACACTCACCTTGTTCTACTGTATGTTGTTTGGCTTAACAAATTAATGGCTCTAAAGTGCTTTGAAAATATAAATCTCTATATAAATAATAAAACATTATTATAGCCTTGGGAAAAGTCTGAGGAAAGGGAGACTAAAGAGTAATGACTTGTCATCTACGACTGTAAAGATTTTAAAAGTAGTATTTTACCTGGTTACTTCTTACTTTCATATGGAATCTTCTCAGAACAAACTAAAAATTAAAAGCAGTTATATTGTATAATTTAAGACTATACAAGCAGTTATAATTGAACCATGATGTAAAAGACTATCCACTTCAGCCTATAATATTATTATAGAATTAAAGCAACAGGACCCCTTCCATTCCTTTTACAAGCTATATACTCATTCATGTATTATTTTGTGTGTACATATTCTCAAATTAAGAAATACTTGATGACATGGGAATAAAATAGCTAAAATTATGGTTTCTGGTCTCAAGAAGCTCTCAACCTCATCAGAGAGCTAAATGTGTACTACACTTTTTAAATAAATATTTGGATGTGCTAAATAATTTTAAGGATATTTTGAAGAGATTATCTTAGAATTGTAAAAGAAATTGAGATATTTCTGACACTGATGTTGTAAGGGAAGATAGATATGTAGGCAAGCTCTAGCTCTGGAATATTTTTTATTAATGATTCAGCACTAAATCTGAGCCTTGAAATAGGTTAGACTTGGAAATCTAAAGACAACTTGCAGGATATTCATGGCAAGAAGAGTAGCTTGAACAAAGAAGAGCAGAAAAACACAAAACATATTTAGGAAGAAAATGGTTTAGAAGTTTGGGTTGTGTCAAACTAAGTAGTAGGCGATAAAGCTCTAAAGATAGGTTGACGCCAGGTTGTGTAGGCTCTTAAATGACAGGCTAAAACAAGTGGGCTTTATTTAGTAGGAAATCGTAAACTACTTCTTAAACTCAAATAAACATTTTTGTTAGGAAAAAATAAGACATTTTATTCAAGATGGAGTTATATATAATTCATTTAGAAATGTCCTCCTGCCTGTGGTTAGAAAAACAAATAATCTGACTGTCAGTTTGACACTAGACTTCTGATAACACATGATGATGATTGTTAAACTAAGGCTACATTAGTATGAAAAGGCAAACAACTAAACTATTCTTAAAGTTTAACAGAAAGTTATCTTTAACTAAATAGCAACTCTTTACTTATTAAAATAAGTCAGATTTGTCCGTGAGTCTAAATTATTGACACCATAGAAATGTCTATGGAATTTAAATTTTAGAGTATTTCTTTACATCATTGCTGAACTTGAGAAATGTTTAATTTTTTTCTCATTTAAGAGACGGCAGAATTTGAAAAGCAAGGTCCTCACTTCCATGGTTTATCATCCTTCAACCAGTCATAGTAGCAACAACTTTCACTTTGGAAAATTTTATTTGAAGTGATATTGAACTGAGTTGGAAAACACCTTAGAAATGATTTGATCTAGGCTTCTTGTTTGTAAATGAGAAAATTAAAAGCTAGAGAAAGATATTGACCTGTTCAAGGTAACACAGAAAGATGTGTGGCCATCAAACCCAGAGATTTTTTTTCTTCAATTCAATGACTTTTCAATTCAAATAATATTCTAGGCAATATTTTGAAGTATCAGCTTTGTTTTGGGTTCAGCCAAATACAATATTTTTCTTCAATTTGATAGCCTTGAAAATGGGTTTTATTAATTAGTCAGTCAAGTTGATTTTAAATATTAACAAGTTGTACTTTTGGGATTTCTGCTTTATATCCTCTCCTCTAAAATAAAGCAGCTATTATTTATGCAACTTTCCAGTACATATTCTAAAGGAATATTTGTCCTTATTAGCTTAACCATACACATTATTTATTGTCTTAATTATATAACAAATGAAACAATAGTTTTGCACATTTTGTATATTCAAATATATATTTGAATTATATATATAATTTATAAATTGCTGTGCCATATTTAGAATATTTGCTTCACCAGCCGATTTAAACATTTTATTTGGATTAACATAGGTTCCACAAAGGAAAGGCTAATGGGCAACAGTTTTTCATTGCTAATAGGAAGGATTTAAGTCTGGTTTAGGATTTCAGGAATCAGGAATCTTTTATACAATAATAAGATTAAGTTGGTTATGAACGTTTTTTTGATGATATGTGGTTCTTCAATGTATAATTAGTTATCTTACACAAGTATCATCAGGTTTAACTTTGCTTACTGATTTTATTTTGTTGTGATTGACTGGTTTTTACAAATTTTTTATTAATTCAAATTTTGTAATTATTTTCCTAGGATTGCACCTTGTAGCCTTAAAAACGTGTAATTCTACTTGCTTTATTTTGGAGCATTTTAGCTATACCACAATACTATATAGTTCAGTACATGCATATTGAATGTAAGTCCAGACCGTTGCTGCTGTAATAAGTTACCCTAAACTTAGTAGCTTAAAACAACAGAAATTTGTTATCTTACTATTTCAGAGTTCAGAAGTTTGACATTGGTTTTACTAGGCCAAAATCAAGCTGTCAACAGGGATGCATTCCTTCTGGAGGTTCTAGGGGATAATGAGTGTCCTTTCCATTTTTGCTTCTAGAAGCTGATTGCATTCATTAGCTTATGACCCCCTTCCCCATCTTCAAAGCCAGCAGAATAGCATTTTTAAATCTAAATCACATCCTCTGACTTCCTGCTTTCATCTTCCCATCTACTTCTCTAACTCTTTTAAGAAATCTTCAATTGCATTGGGCCACCTCAATAATGCAGGCTAATCTATCCATTTCAAGTTCCTTAATTTGGTCATATCTGCAAAGACTCTTCTGCAATGCAAGGTAACATAAGCACAGGTTCAAAGGATTAAGATGTGAACATCTTTGGGGAGCTATTACTCTGTCTACCACAGTATTTCTTGTACAGATACTTTTTACTAATTATAGTAATTCTTCCTCCTGGACAATGTTTTATATTCATCTCAAATTTTCCTGACTTAAACATTATCTAAAAATAAGTTTTTTAGATAAGTTTAAGTCCATTATCTAAAAATAGTACTTTTACTCCACAGTTTTAATAATGAAATTTGAAAACTTTACCTTACAATTAGTCATGTATTTGAAGTAAAGATCAATAACATAAGTTTGCTCCTAAGTCTGACTATGAAAATGAAGGACTGAAAATAAAATAAATAAAATCAGTTCTATTGTTTTGGTTGTTTTTAAGCTGGACTTAAAAAAAAAACCAGATGCCAGGAGCTATCCCAATCTTTAGTTTAAAATAGGAAAGACAATTATTTTCTTTAGGCAGGTGTTACTTTACCATCAAACACCATATATCACATGTGTAATAACTTTTTTTATTTATCTAAGAAAGAACTAAAATGCATATTTATAAAGAGTATATATTCTTTCTGTATAATATGAACAATTTCTTTCTTTGCAGACACACACATACATACATTTATAAGTTAATATTCTGTTACATTTTCAAACATTATCAACTTTTCTTTACCAACTTCCATTATTCAAACTACTTTGCTTTTATAGATTCAAATTTTCTAATCCTATAATGAATTGTAAAACTCAGTACTTTTCACAAATAAAAGGTCAGTGAATATTTAAAAGACAGTCTCAGCTATGTGTTCAGTGTTTATTACATGCATTACTCAATAATAGAAATCATAGGAAAAATAGAGTACACATGAAAAGTTTCTGGGGAAAACTATGCTGATACTCAAGCAGCAGACATAAATTCAGTAAAACAAGATATGCATCAACTTATGAGCAGGGTGGTCTGCAGTTGGTGTTTATCAGGAAAGACATCTTGGAAAACTTGTTTTGCAGAAAGTATTATTAGAGGAGTGAGAGGGTTGGGCTGAGTGAATAAAGAAGGCAGTTCTCATAGTAGCTGAATGATGTAGGTAAGAACTTCAAGGCTTCAAGCAGAGGACTAATGGAAAAGTGGCAAACATGCCTATTTAGTGGAATGGAAAAGACCAGCTAATGTTGCAACAAAAATAGAGGTTCTATTGCTAAGGGCAAATATGAGAAAAATCCATAAGTCTGTTTTAAATAATTGGGTTTAATCTTCAAACTAATATAATGATTCAGTACGTTTCATGATTTTTCATATTCAAAGGATGAATCAACTAGGGAGATTTGAAAAGAGCATTGCATTATGGAGCCCAATATGTAATTTGAGAGAAAAGTTCAAACCAAGTTGGGAGTGGGGTGAAAGGAAGACTTTAGATTAGACTGTTACCATGATGCCAGTGTAGTATAACCAGAGCTTGCATTTAATGATGGAGGAAAGAGAAAGGGAGGCAGATCCAGCTAATATTACACACACACACACACACCAGCTACATGAGTAAAATGTCATGTGTAGTGATACTCTGAAAGTCATATGACATATCAGAACATCTAAGATGATAGTAATACTGCTAGGTAGCTTTCATTAAATGTTTATTATATGCTAGACACTGTCCTTATAATATAATCTACTTTTCACTAATTTAATCCTCACTATAACAATTTGATGTCACTTTTCACTTAGGTATGAGAAAGCTAATAATAGCATTTAAGTGATTTTCTCAAGTGACCAGTATATAGATGCCAGGATTTAATTCCTGGTAACTCCCAAAACTATACTCTCTCATTTACTAAAGACTCTGGCATTTGGCCTAAAATACATTTCCTCTGTGTACTCAAATCTCATTTATTATTAGAATCATTAAATATTAGCATCAAAAGTATCATGTATTTCATTTAATCCATAATTATATTCAGTGTAGGAATTGCCACTCCAACCACCTTATAAAATCGTCACAACTTTCACTTTTACACTTTTAATAATGGAGACATTATCACCTTCAACTTACATCTGTGTGGCTAGGAAGTTTTTTCTTATTTTGAATAGAATCTTTCTTATTTTGCAGCTGTAATACCTTCACTCTCTAGCCTTCATTTTGCCCTCTGGGATCAGGCGTGCGCGCGCACACACACACACACACACACACACACACACACACACAATTATATCCATCTTCTATGGAGAGCCTTTCTAAGGATGAAAATAACCATCACAAGTTCATTACAAGTGAAATATCCTCAGTTGTCTAAGTCACCTAACAAAGCATTGATATTCTTCACCATCTTGGTGTAATTCTTTATACTGCTCAATGTACTGTAGATATATTAGTGTTATTCATTTGTCTCAGACAGTCTACCATCATTTTCCTTTATACTTCACTGGCTCCAGAGATTTTCTCTAAAACATTCTGTTAAACTTATCAGCTTTCTCTACATTAACACTGATCAGCAAAACCACTGCCTTTTAGTCAATACCTTACACTTTCCATAATTAAAGTAGATACTTAACTTCTGATAAAATGAGACTTTAGTTCAAGCTGCAATATGAACACCTGTGAGTCTGGGACTCTGGAAATCTGAGAATCGTGCCCGCACTTAATCATCATTTACACTTCCCATCTTTACTGCTCAGCTGTGAAAGCCCAGCCAGTGACCTGCTGAAGACTTTTGCAGTAAAACAGAGGAGACATAAACCAGGGCACATCAAATATGCTTAACAAGAGCCGTCTCTCCAGCTGTCAATGGGCCACACCACACTGAAGATGCACAGTAGGAGGCTCTCCTATCGCTGACATTTGACTAGTTAAGAGTGTTTGGTTAAACATTTTGAAAAGTGATAGGTGAATGGGGTCTTTAGTTGAAGTTATGGGTCAAATTCCAGGCTTGCAGTAGCACATAGGAGACAGAGAAAAATAAATTGCTGGGCTTTCAAGTCTCTACACACATAAAATACTTCATGATATGACTGAAAGCTAAGCTCTTTTATAAATCAACATAAGTAAAAATTATTGTTAAAAGAAATTTAAAGCTACCAAAATTTATTGTCAGTAAAATATTGACAAGAAAAATATAAAGAGATGGATCTCAAATATAAAGCAGGTTGTAAACCTAAGAGTAAAGAAAAACACCTTCCCCTCTTTCCTTATCTTAATGCCTTGAAACATGGTGATTTATCTTAACACTGTCTTCCTGTCCTCTTATTTATGATATGTATAAAGATATTCAAAATAATTAAAAAACACTTAAGAAAAATGCCTTAAGTAGAAATACATTTATTTTACACTCACTTTTAGGGAAAAAAAATTGATAGGGGAGATTTGGCTATTATAAACATATATTTCTTATATATTTTTTTATCATGTAGACACAATTTCTAGATTTTACTGGTATCTACACACTTAAAGTTAACATATATGTGGAGATATATGTTTGTATTTATTTATGTATGTATATCACACATATATATGGAAGGAAGTGATAGTTACTTAACGTATTAATGACATATTTTAGGTATTATTGAAGTATGAAAATATACCATTGTTAACTAAACATTTTTGTTTTTCTAGAACGTTTAAAACAGTATTAAATGTTGCTGCATAAATCATTTACTCATGGATTAAGTAGATCTATTAATAAAAATGCCTTATAGGTTAGCACAATTTACAGATGTAAATATTTTCAAAACTGAATCTCATTTGACCTTCTCATTGACATTTAACCTTCAGAAGGCTTGTGGTTACTATTTTTCCCAATTTAGAGTTGGAGATAATGAATTTTATAATAGCTTAGATGATTAGTAAGTGATGAAGTATCCATATTCAGTTTTTCTGACTCACTAACCTAATCTTTTGTCTATCGTATAATACCACTTTTTGTTAAAAAGAGCATCATTTAAATATGTGATTCGTCTGATAGTCTGCAGTAAGCAAGTCTTCAATAAAATGTCATCTAGGTTTGCAGTCAGTAAGTCCTGATGGATAAAACTGTTGTATCTTAAGGAGCAATTGATATCTTCCTATCTAATTATAAATGTTCTAACATACTTCCTCTAACTTTTTGTATAAATATATATAGTTTAGTTTTTAATTACTAATTAAAAATTACATATACATATTCATTGTGTACAACAAGATGTTTTGAAATATATATACATTGTAGAATGGCTAAATTGAGCTAATTAACATATGTATTACCTCATATAATTATATTTTATGATGAGATATTCAAACATATTTTTCATAATTATGATAGTGAGGAATCAAAAGAGTAGAAAAGCTAGAGTTCTTTCTAAAGAAATCTTTATTTTGAAACAAAATAATTTGTTTTTGTATTTTCACAAAAAATATTTTTTCTTTTTAGATCATTTACAGGCTGGTAGGAAAAATAGCCCTGCTTTTTGGGGGACAGGTGGGGGTTAATTTTATGACTCAAGTGAAACCATTCAGAAACTATAACACAGTCCATATGCTTGGCTTTTTGAAGTCTGCTTAGTACTCCATTAGGGATTCTCAATTTGTACTTCTCAATCTGATTTCGATAAGATGCAGGTTCCCTTCAGTGAGCTGACCTGGTGCAAACACGCATGGATTAATTCCATAATAAATTATGGGGGCAATAAAGCTTTCTAGACCAGTTTGCCTCTTAAGTAACAATCTTTTATGTCGCTTTATAAAACTGAACTTATGTTTTATTTGTAAGTCATTTTGGGCATAATAAACTGTTTGAATTTTGGGCACTTAGTTTGGGATGGAGCACATTCTTTCCTGGTGCATTATTTTATGATGGCTCTGGAGCTACTTATTAGTCAAAGCACCTGAAAGTTCCTCGAGGATGCTAACATTCAGTCAAAATAACATCACACCTAAAGGTGCATGGAAATATAGATTCCATATTATTCTGAACTCCAGCTGCTTTTCATCTATTTCTGTTTCTATTTATTTTATAGAGAGAGAAAGCCCGCCATTTGCCATCCAGTGTTGTATGAGATCACTTTGCTTCAGTTTCGCATGAAGTTATATTGCGTAGAATATGCACTTAGGCTTTTTATAAGATTGTTCTTGGGTGGGTAAGCTCCTTCAGGCAAATAAACAAAGATGTGAATTATCTGATCATATCCTGATGAACACTCTGGGTGGCAGAGATGCCCAGAATACTAATTCTTGCTCTTCGTGGGAAAATTGTGTATTTGCTGTACTTCTTAACACCCTTTTTGTATCACTGCATGTTGTTATCTTAATCACCAAAGGGACTTTTATTTTGCTCAGTTTTGAATTTGCTTTGACCAAATGTATCACAGTTAATAATCTCTGTTCTATAAATTTATAATAGCAAACCAAAGAGAAAATATAGTTTCTCTCCTCTCTTCACTATGTGGGTAGATTCTTTTAAAACAAATCTATATTGTGCTTAAATAGTTTTCTTAATTTCCCAAATCAGTGGACCTGTTTCCCATACATAGAATTAGTAAAAATTTAGAAATAATTTGTAAATTATTAAAAAAGAGTTAAATACATTTAACACCTATGAACTCATGGCAGAAATAGCCTATTCATAGTGAATGAACCACCTTTACTCCCATATATTTTGTGGGGAAAAAAAGAAAAGAAAGAGTCACAGGCAGGCACAGTTCAAATTCACATCTACCACTCCAGACTTAGCTTCTCTTCTACCTGGAAAATGGAGATTCAGTTTAAAAATATCATCTTCTTTGCATATAGAATCTTACCCTGAAAATATTCAGCATAAATGGCAGTTCCGTCTTCAAGGAATGCAGACTACTTCCTTTTGTGAGTTCTGTCTCTCTAGCTTCACATAGTATTTGTGAAGAAGAAATGAAACCATAAATGAAAATGCTTCAAAATTTGTGATGCAATAAATGGAAGAAACAAAGATATTAAGATGATATTAATTCAGGTCAACCTAATTCATTTAATTCAGATTCTTATTATGCACTGAATTTATTACATTGCTGTAGTTTAGTGATAATGACCATGAGCAGAAACAAGTACGTCATCTTATATCACAACCAAGGACAAGGAGATGCTAGACCTGATCAAAGAAATAGCACTAATTAGGCATGTTCCATAGATAGTAAGCCTTTTACGGGTCAAACCGGGTGGCTTTTAGGCTTTCACATTTGCTTCTCAGTGGTTTAGTCTTTGCAAACTACCAGAGGGCTGCCATAACAAATTATTAATACAAGAAATTGTTTTTATAAGCCTAAAACAACAGAAATTGATTTTCTCACACTCCTGGAGGCTAGATGTCTGTAATCAAAATGTTGGTGGAGTCTTGTTCCCTCCAAAGTCTTCAAAAAAGAATGCTACCATGTCTCATTTAGTGTCTGGTGGTTGGCAGCAATTCTTGATGTTCCTTGGCTTGTGGCAGCTTAACACCAATTTCTACTTTTGTCCTGACACAGCTATCTTACCTCTGTGTGTCTGATTTGCCTGTATCCAAAGAACCCTCTTTTAAAGACAGCAGTCAATGGACTTAGAGCCCAGACTGAGCCAGTATGATCTCATCTTAATTTGATTACTTCTACAGAGATCCTATTTCCAAATAAGGTCACATTCACAGGTACTGGTGTTTAGAACTTCCACATACTGTTTTTTGGGTAACACAATTCAATCCACAAGAAAGTTATAAGATTCAAAATTTGTATGTGTTTTTAGATGAGAAGAAGCAACGTAGGCAATTGGAAGCCTGCTACTAGAATTTAGGCCTTCCTTTAAGACAAAAACAAAACAAAAAAAAAGACAAAAACAAGTCCTTCATATGGTTTTGACCCAGACTTATTAGGTTTTCCTATTGGATTCGTGATACAAAGTAATAAAGTGAATTCATATGTAGGTCTTTGTCCTATGTATATCATCTTTAATAGAAACATTATAAAATTATGAATACCTAGCTCATGATGGAACCAGGAGTTTGTATAATCCTATGTCCTGGCACTCTGTGTTACAATTTTTTTCTTATTCTTAAAACTTGGTAAATAGGATATAGGAGGACAGACAGACTAAACCAATAGTATCTCCATTATTTTTATATTCCATGTTTTCCTATTTTTATTTATTTATTTTTAATAGAAATTAGGGTCTCATGATGTTGCCTAGGCTGGTCTGGAACTCCAGGACTCAAGGGATCCTCCCACCTCAGCTTCCCAAAATTCTGGGATTACAAACTAATCAATGTTTTTCAGAAACATAAAATTATCTCAAAAATTTCACTCTCAACTCTGTTGATAATTATTACCTCGTTATTATTTCTGCATTAATGCCCCCTTTCAAAAATAGGTACAATGATGTGTCACAAGAAAACATCACTATCACCTTGTTTAGAAAATATTATATTAATATGATACTCATATTGCTTGCAGAATATCACCACAAATATAATTTTTTGGCCAACCTTTTGCTTTAAAAAATAATTATGATAGGTGGAAAAGCATAACAACTAATGAAAACATGATTTAATATACTTGTCCAACAGAAATTTTTATGCTATAGAAAATATGATTTAAATCTGCAGTGTTAACTATAACAGCCATTATAGTAATATATTAATATTAGTATAATGAAACTGTGTTATACTCATCTTTTAATGAGTATGTGTTTGCAACTTAAAACTTTACAGTAAGTTAAAAATATAAATAAGTAAATTTAGGCTATGGTTGTAATTTTTTAGGATTCACATAATCAAAACATAGTAATAATTAGACCATTTGTTCAGTTATTTGTGAGAATTTTAAATGCTTATTCTTGCACAGTACTATATTTTATACAACCAGTTTAATTCAAGAGTTTGCAAGTTGAATCTAATATAATTTAATATATAATAGCCAGATAATATATATATCTACTAAGCACTTGAAATGCATCTAGTACAAATGAGGAAGTTTATTTTATATTTTAGGTTTCATTTAGTTTAAATTAAAATATCCATATACAGATAGTGGTGAAGAGACTGGACATCATAGTTCTATTAGATTTGCATAAAGCTAAAGAGATATCAGTGTGCCTTGGAATATTTCAATATTTAGATTTCCAGATGGGTTCAGTGCAAGTGTTCACAGATTGTTTTTAAAAATTTAGAAAAAATAATTTATCTTTGCTTGTGATTGTGAAATGTCTTTCTTGAACTAACAAAGGAAGCATTAAATTGAGTGGAATAAGAGGGAAAATGATGAATTATTTGGCCATATCAAAATCATTAAAGAATAAAATTTGTTCTGGCACAATTACTATGTACTTTATAGCTCATTTAACTAACTGCTCATTATCCCAGGAAATGGAAAAGCATCTTGGTGTTCAAATCCATCTGGCTGACTAAAGGTCACTGAAATCTACTTAGAAAGCCGAGTGAAACTGATTAGTTCCTAACAAATCAATGCGTACACCTAAAATTCTACTCACACATAAAGTATTAACTGTCACCATTTTTGTAAATACAGCAAAGTAATATTTAAAGAAAAAAATTTATGAGTGAGTCATTTCTAGCCACAAGGGATTTATTATTACTGTTTTTTGATGTATAATGTGTGAAAAATAAAATTTTCTCTTTTTCTCACCTCCAGACTACGGCAGAAACTGTACCATATTCATTCTAATGAATATGTGTTTTCAACTTAATTAAGACTTTATAGTATGCATTTAAAAATATGAATAAGTAAATTTAGGCTTATGGTTGTTGATTTTTAGGTTTCACATAATCAAAATATAGTAACAATTAGACCATTTTGTCCAGTTGCTTGTGAGAATTTTAAATTCTTATTCCCGCGCAGTACTACATTTTATACAACCAGTTTAATTCAAAGGTTTGCAAACTGAATCTTTCCTGCAGGTCATTCTTCATGTTGTATTTGCTTCTTGAAGTTTCTTTTTTGACCTCATTTTATAAAATACTTCTCATATTTCCTCATCCTTTTGGCATCAGAAGATGTGGGGAAAATTGCCAGGAAGGTTATAATTTAAGACTATACATTTTAAAAATGTATTTATATTGCAAAAATATAGAAAGATGGTTGGAGATCTGACATAAAACATTGGAAATCTAAGAGGAATAATTCATGAAAAATGATGAGCTGAATGTCCTGTATGAGAAAAAGACATGTAAAAATGTCATACATTTTTTCATGAACTCACCAAGAGAATTCGATTGTGAAAATGCCATCCATACCATCAATTCTTCACCTATATATAAACATTATTTACTTTCATAAATTTAGTTTTCCCAATTATATTCCCGTTTCCTGTTTTTAAATTTGTTGTTGTTGATTTGTTCTGCTTTGTTTCGTTTTGTTTCAGAGACAGTTCTCACTCTCTCAGGCTGGAGCACAGGGGCATGATCATGAATCACTGCAGTATCAAACTTCTAATGATCCTCCCACTTCAGTTTCCTGAGTAGATGGGATTACAGGTGTGACTCGTCATACTCAGCTAATTTTTAAATTTGTTTTTTATAGAAACAGGGTGTCATCATATTGGCCAGGTTGGTCTCAAACTCCTGGCCCCATGTGATCCTCCCACTTTGGCCTCTCAAAATGTTGGAATTACAGGCATGAGATACCATGTTTTATTCAAGCTTTATTCTCCAAATATTTGTTATTTATCAATCTTTTGCCTCTCAGCTCTAAACTCACCCTTCATTGCTTGCTCTATGAAAACAGAGGTGATCCATTTAATTTTTTATTTATTTATTTTATTTTTTTTTGCCAGCTGGCACTATGCTATGCTTTGTCAGTAGTGGATGCTTAAGAGAAATGGCAGGAGGAAAGGGTTTTTCTTCCTGGTTCTGGGGTGCTTCGTTGGATAGTCCTTGCATACAAGTTCCCTAGCAGCCAGCTCCTGTAGTGCAGATGGCTTCCCCAGTACTCAGCTCCTACAGAACATGGTGTCTGAAACCTCTCTAATAATCAGTAGCTTCATACTGGAGCCTCTCCAGTATAACAATTACTAGCACTTACTTATGAATGGGTTTTTTCTGGCATGCTAAAAGGCAACTCTCTAACAAGTTCTGCCAGTGCCTGGTACCACAGCAACTTCTCTGCCCTTTAGTGATCACAGCCATGCCCTCTATAACACAGTTCAGACCTCAACCCTGACAGGGGAAGGGTTCTCCTTTGTTTGCTCTGCCTCAGGCATGAAAGTAATGTCTTCTCCTTTACAGCTGCTATTCCAGTATTCATTAGAGTTGTCTTTAACTATTACTAGCTAATCTCTTATTATTCATATATCCTGTTATAATAACAAATTCTGTATATTAGCTTTTTCCCATTTAAGTTACAGTGTGGTTTCTCTGTCTTAATTGGATGCTGACTTACACAGTGGGTAGCATTTGCCAAAAAGCCAGACTAGTGTTGCTCTTCATCTCTCTTTGATTTCTGCACTAGCCAGAGAAGTGTTAATCTATTACACTCATCTACTGACCGGTAGTGAGTTGTATAGTGTCTCTCAGACAAGATATGTTCATGGTCTCACTCCTAGAACCTGTGAAGATCTTACTGGGTGGGAGGTGGGGGAGGGATCATTATAGATATAATTAACTTAATGATCTCAAAATGAAAGCATCCTGGATTACCTGATTGTTCCCTAAAACCAATGACAGTTATTCTTATGAGAGTGAAGCAGAGAGAGATTAGATAGAAAAGGAGGACACACAGGGAAGAAGGCTATGAAGACCAAGGCAGAGATCTGAGTCATGAAAACCAAAGCCAAAGAGTACTTGGAGACACTAGAAACTGGAAGAGGCAGGGAAGGATTCTCCTCTAATGCCTCTGGAGGGAGCATAACCCTGCTGACAACCTGATTTCAGAATTCTGGACTCTATAATTGCAAGATAATACATTTCTGTTGTTTAAAGCATTGTGTTTGTGGTAATTCATTAAGCCAGGCCAAGGAAACTAATACAGATGTGACCAGAATCCCAATGAAGTTGACGACATTAATGACATATTATCTAAATTCTAACTGAATAGGGATAGATAACAAATATATTTTCTTCTACCAATTAAAAATGAATTTCATGACCACTGTTCTTTATTAAACATTCTATTTAATAATAACTAATGCATACGACAGCAATGGAATAAAGTATGGTAGAATTCATATTAAATATTAAAGCCAATCAAAATGTAATGAATAATTATGATTGATGACAATGTCACTGATGATACTTATTACTTGTGCTCAGTAACTGGTGTATTTTTAACTTTATATATTTCATATGTAAACTTCTTTAGGAATGTTTTCTGTTTAAGTGCTATAGAATAATTTTAATTGGTAATCAAATAATACTGATATCATTAAAAATTTGGAAAGCCATAATCATAATAATTACACTGCTGAGCACTGTCTTCATATTTAATGTTTAAACTCAAAATGGAACCTAACAATATCAGTGCATTTCATATTCATTTACCAAGAAAGACAAGTGAAAATTTTTGAATTATATGTAGAAAATACTTTCTAAAAATTCTAATATCATAGGCATTTGAGATCTGATTTTCACATTTTGTTCCTCAGAAAATTACAATATACTTGGAGTACAAAATTTATCATTTCAATAAGAAAAAAGTTTATAATAAAATTCTTAGGTGTACATATATTCTTGTATACAATTGTAACAGCAGATAGAGTAGGAGCTAACCACCTGCTAAGAATTAGAACGTGGAGAAGAAAATTTACAAATTACCCAAGTCCTAAGAACACAAAACTGTGTTTTATTGTACGTGTTATTTTCTATATAAATAAAGAAATAAGAGGTTTAAAAACTAAAAATAATAATAATTAGGGTAGTATACTCTTAATTCCACCATGGAAATTAATACCCTTGTTTCTTAATTTTACCTACTTAGGATCAGCCTAAATTCCTCTAGGTTTGACATTTCTTACAAACCAAAGCCTAATTTCAGCCTTCTGAAAGAATTCAGTTGGTTAGCATTCAGGAACAAAAGGAAAAACAAATTACCTAATTATTAGAAATTCCAAAAAGAGAAAATGTCTTAGGCCAAGTCTAAAATATTTATTGTTTTCTTGAATTAATTTATAGCTAGCAAACTCTGTCTTCCTAGTTTTCAAAAATAAACGCAGACTTAAAAAGTCTACTTAATTTTGTATGCTCTTTAAAACAACATTTTGATGAGTTGAATGTAAATGAATCAGAAACATATGGAACTCAAACTCTCTTCAAAGTATTTATAGCTATAAACATGTATGTAAAAGAGGAAACTAAATACTTGGCAAAATATAGTTTGGGCTTGCCACACAACACTCATTTGATAATTACTTGAGTTATTTATCATCAATGAACAGGGCTGATTCCTCCTTCCAGAATTGCTTTCAATGTGGTGAAAATATCTTGTGGAAATTAATAGAACCCATGAGAGGAAATTCTCAGTTCCCTCTGCCTAGATTGATAAACTTGCAAATGATCAACAATATTTAGCCATAAATAATTATCACACATATTGGGAAATAAATTATATTACTTTATCTCGATCATTTGGAACATCTACTTTAGTAATCATTAAATTATCTACAATAATATTGCAGCAATAACATTTGGAATATAGAAAAGTATATCAACAAGTTTGAGAGTAAATGTTGATATTTGAGAGAATGAATAAATGCTTAAAATTCTGAGGAATGAAAACACGATTGCCTGCTATTAAGCACTTTACACAATTGTATAGTCAAAAATTTACATTTTGTTTACATTATATTTATATTCTACTAAATAATTATTATTTTTTTCAAATCTACCTACATTTGGATGTTTGAAGAATCTAGCACAGCATAAGGTTATCAAGTGGTATATACTTAGACTTGTAAACCATTATTAATATTTGTTCATTGTGATGGTTTAATTTTGGATGTCAATTTGAGTGAATTAAGGGATAAACAGGTAGCTAGTAAAGCATTATTTATTCTCAATCATTGTATTAATTATTCTCCCTGCCTCAGTAGGCATTAAGCCTATCACTGTCTGCTGAAAAGGAAACCCAGGTGACTTAGCATTTGACTAAAATAATTAGGTATCCCCAAGTGTGTCTGTGAGGGTGTTTCTGAAGGAAACTGGTGTTTTCGTCCGCTGAGTAATATCCACCATTTGGGCTGAGACTAACCCATCAATTAGAAGTCGGGATGGAACAAAAGGGCTAAGGAAGGGTGACTTCTTGCTCTGTTTCTTTTGAAGTTGGGACCCAATTATTCTGCCCTCGGGTATCAGAATTCCAGATGTTTTGGCTTTTGAACTCTGGGACTTTGACCAGCAGCCTCCATGCCCTTGGGCCTTTGGACTGACTGAGCCGTGCTACTGGCTTCCCTGGTTTTCCAGCTTGCAAATGGCCTATTATGAGACTTAGCCTACATAATGAATGAACAAGTTCCCTTAAGATTTTCCTTCTCATAGATTTCTTTTTCTTTCCCTATATATATGTATACTATTGTTTCCGTCTTTCTAAAGAACCTTGACAAAAACATTAATGAAAGGTGCATTCCTCTGCCTCACAGTTTTTACTTTTTGGTTCATACATTACAAAATCCTACCTTTAGATTTAAGTAATATGCCTTTTTTTCAAATTTCTTGAACATATTTCATTATAATATTAATTAAAAGGAAGTTTTTATTTTTTTTTGTATAATCTGCTTTATGAACCATACAAATTAGTGTGTCACAAGTCATGATTTTCACCAAGCATTTCAAATGTGAAGAGGGATCCACATTTAACACAAAACTGCTTCCATGGTGTAAGTTTTCCATCTTTTTCCTTGGTCTATATAGGATTCAAGTATTCAACCATATTTAAGACATTAATTGAAGGGGAATATAATAATACCTCTATCAGTAATACCTCTATCAATCCTTAAGCATGCACTTGCTTATGGCCAGGCACTGTGCTGTCTGCTTTATGTTTTTGTTTGTTTGTGGTAATTAGATTTTCTTATTCCTTATTTGATTAAACAATTATAATATTTCCTTATGCTGCAAAGATAGACTGACACAAAATTATAAACATTCCTGGATTTAAAATTTTAATGAAAATTCAAAGTGTTTCTTATTCAGTGGTTTCTGTCTAAATTTTTTGATGATCACACCAGAGTTCAATGTGTTTCCTATGTAATCTGACACTAGTGCTTATGTCTCTGTCTTCACACAGCTGTATTGTGATTCAGACAACCTGAATCATATACCCTCTATGAAAATTACTTTTTATGAAAAATAAAATTTTTAAAAAGTGATGAACACATTATTGAATTAAAAAAGGTGTGAATTCATAAACATCAAAGACATATTTTGCTTTCAATTTAGGACCTTGAAATTGCTTTCAATTTAGGACTTTGCTCAGTCATGTTTCAAAAAAGATTTCATTTCCAAAATATCCAGTTTTGTTTTTGAATCATAAAATCAAAAATGTATGATGTCAATCAAAGCATATAAAGTTTCAATTATGCAGGATGAATAAATTCTGGAGAATGTAATGTATATCATGGTGACTATAGTTAATAATAGTATATTTTTTACTTGGGATTTGCCAAGAGAGTAGGTCTAAAATGTTCTCAGCTAACAATTTAAAAAGTAACCATGTGAGGTGATGGATATGTTAATTAGCTTGACTGTGGTATTCATTTCACAATGTATATTTATATCAACACATCATATTGTATACCTTAAATATTTACAATTTTTATTTGTCAGTCATGCTTCAATAAAGCTGGAAAAAATGTATGTGCTCTACACCTCTACACTGTGATGGCAACATGTTTCAAAAATCAATAATTGTGCTTAACATCATCTTGGAATGTAATGGCTGATAACCATTTATTTGCTTATCCACCAGGTGTAATTGAAAGTCAATAAATCCAATAATCTCAAGGTCATTTAAAATTCTGAGGTTTTTTTTTAGCTCATACAGATTGAACAGCTCTTGCATTTTTATCTTCCAAATAAATGGGTGAATTGACTCTGTTTAGAAGATAATCCCTTTATATTTTACTTCAATCTTCTTGGAAAAGGAAAGAAATAAGCAAACAAGGAATACAAACTAACATCCTCCAGGTGTTTTAAAATCAGAACAGTATTATGTTGTACTACAAAGAAGTCACCCTATGATATACTGTATTCTTAAAAAGTTATAAGACAGTTGATGCTAAGTGTCCTCATCACAAAATGATAATTATGTAAGGTAATGCATATGTTACTTAGCTAGATTTAGCTATTCCACAATGCATATATACTTCGGAACATTATGCTGTACAAAATAAGTACAATTTTATCTATCAATATAAATGAATAAACTTGAACATTCTATAAACAAGTTACCCAATGACTAATGAAAATAATTTTTGATGTTATTTGTATGCCATTAATTTTAGTTTATTTTTAATAAACAGAGTTTTGTCCTGTTGCCCAGGCTGGAGTACAGTTGTATGATCTGCTATTTTTTACTGATTTTTTGTAGAGACAGAGTCTCACTCTCTTGTCCAGGCTGGTCTCCAACTCCTGGCCCCAAGTGATCCTTTCACCTCAGACTCCCAAAGTGCTGGAATTACAGGCATGAGCCTCTGCAACCAGCCCCATCAATTTGAAGGATGTATGATATGGCTCAGTAGTTGTGATTTAATTGGTATATTGGGCAGATTTAGTGAAGATAAGAACTTCCTTTGGTTTAGTAATTAATGAGTTTGCTTATAATATAAAAGGCTTTCCCTTATTTCCTATGTAACACTAGATAGCAAAGATTCTGTGGTTTACCAGAGCAATTTTGTGCAATCTTTTTTATTTTATTACTTTCATTTTTTTAAAGAACAAATGTTTCTTCCTCATTTATAAAATAGCTAATTTCTTTACAATCCTAATAGCTTCTATGTTTATTTTTAAATATTTTATGGTCATTTAGTTAAACACATAGCAAAGCATTGTTTTTCTGGCACTTGATACTTTATTGAGTTTAAATACTCTCTGACAACTTCATTTTGCCATCGAAAACTGGAACCTAATTTTTTTTAAAAGTAAAATAAAATTCTACTTACATGTTTTGTGCTTAAAACAGGAAAATCATAAAGTATTTTATTATTTCATATTATAGAAAGACACAAAGTGGAAATCATTAGTGTGTTTGATATATTATCATTTTAAGAGTTGCCATGGAAAAATTCCCAAATTTGAAGATAGCCTGCTTTAGGTTAAGTTTATATAGGTAAAATATTGTTAATATAAATACTTTTGACTTTAGGTTAATTTTATATAAGTAAAATATTATTAACAGGAATACTTTTGAAATTATATGCTTTATGAGAAATCTCTAGAGATATTTAAATGCTCTCCATCATGTGTTTTTCTCCATAGAGAATACACTGACCAAAATCAAGTCCAAGATAGTCTGTTGTTTTCCTGTACTTATTAGAGTCCTGGAAGTGCTTTGTTTCATTATATTAGAAATAACAGTACAGTGTTATCAAGCAAAATGTCAGTTATTCTATAAAATATTTACTAAGCACAACCCAACTTCTTCCATTTGAATTTTGTATCTTCTAGGTCACTCTAGGATGCTGATCACTCTTACCCATGAAGTTTTATAAAAATAAAGATAGCTAGGGCTACTCTAGTCTTACGGAGTCTCTCTCTGATATACTTGATTTTTTTTTAAAGTTATGTTTCAGAATAGTACATACCTCAATATATAGTTTTTCCATCAAAGTTATACTCATCAATTTTGACACATCAGATATAAAATTGAATGAGGTCTTTGAAAATACACTTGATCATTACCCTTACAGACATGCTGTCTAATTTGTTTTGGAATGGCTTTAGTATCTCTGTTGTGCAGGCCACAGGAAAAAAAAAAAAAACAAATTTTCTTGTTAATTGCATTATTCTTACTATGATCCCTCATCAGACATTCCATATTTTAAAATTAACAATAGTAAATTTGCAATATTCATTAAATTCTCATTATCTACCGATGGTTTTAAATTAACTCTGATACTTGCCTGAAAGTTCTATATATATATATATATGCTACGCGATAGTTTGTGTCTCTAACAAAAAAAAAAAATGACAGTGTCAGATCCTCATGAGAAGGTATTATAGCAGATGATTTAAGCTTTGGTACTACAATAATATGTGTTTGGGCATAAGCTTTAATGGAACTTCTTGGGTACAGGCTTCTGAGCTTGCAGCAGTTAGACAACTTTCACATTGTATAAACAAACTAAGTCAGAATTTCAAGGGTCCTTTTTATCTAGAAGCAGACAGCTTTTATAAAAACAAACTACTGTACTAAGATGCTTCAGAACAAGAATTACATAGTACAAATTAACTCATAAATGGAATTTATTATAATTAGTTCCTTGCAGCCATGTTGACTTTGATTTAATATTCAATTTTCTGGTTCTATGAAAATAAATTTTGTCATTCTTAACACACTTTTATTAACAATTCAGAAGCTCTACTTTTGTAAAAGAAAATAAAACATTTTAAATGATGTCAGATTCCCACTGATACCCACAAAATTCAGAAACTCTAAGTTTTGTTATTTTTCATGGCAGTTAGATTAATAAGAAACTAGTCTCCTTTTAGCCAGGATGTTTTTTGAGCAAATTGATAAGTATAATGCCCATTTATTTAAAAAGGTCTGACTCTGATGTCACCTAGATACTGGAGTAGAATATACCAGCCTCATTCCCCTATAAACAAATACATACAGCAATTCACAAAACAGAATAGCCCAAAGAGGGCTCGAAGGTCCATAAGGAATCTGGAGCAACACAGTAAAGCAAACATATGGATAACATCCATATGTAGGGTTCATGGTCAGACTGGCATACCTCAGAGAGCAGGAGATAGCAAGGAGCAAAGAAGAAAGGTGAAGCTCATCGATATTAACCACACTTAGAAACCATTGCAGCCCCAAGTAGCCTGTTTTCACAAAGGATACCAGCATTGCTTGCCACTGAGGTAACCAACAACCGTTCCTACTGAAAAACTCAAGCACAAGACATGGCTATGCACCCTTCTACCTCACAAAGTAGCTCCTCTTCAGGCCCTCCCTAAAAGGAGACACTATGTCTCACAACCCTGTATGTGCCCTGACCTTAGAGGTATGACCATCTGTGAACATCCACATGCCAGATCAGGAAAAAATAGAAACTGGGGACTAATAGGGGGCAGGAAAGAAGGGGGTCAAAGGCTGTAAAACTATAGCGTACTATGCTTAGTACCTGAGTAACAGTCTCAATCTTACCCCAATTATCAGCGTCATACAATATATTCATGTACCAAACATGCATGTATACCCCCTGAATCTAAAATAAAATTGGAATTTTTAAAAAATATTTTTGACATCTTTTTGTAACTTAATAGCTCAATATTTTTTTAATAAGTGAATAATATTGCACTGGATAGATATAATACAATTTGTTGGTAGTTACCTTTTGTAGGACATCTTGGCTGCTTTCTGTTTGGGCAATTATCAAAAAGCTATTATAAACATATATATATATGCCAACTAATATGTGTGTGTGTGTGTGTGTGTGTTTATTCATGCCAATGATATGGATAACTTAGAAGAAATGTATAAATTCCTAAATACATGCAACCTAAAAAGACTGATTAAGGAAGAAATAGAAAATCTGAATAGACTATGAGTAAGAAGACTGAAACAGTAATAAAACATCTCTCATTAAAGAAAAACCCAGATTGGGCAAGGTGGTTCATGCCTGTAATCCCAGCATTTTGGGAGGCCAAGGCAGGTGGATCACTTGAGGTCAGGAGTTTGAGACCAGCCTGGCCAACATGGTGAAACCCCATCTCAAATAAAAATACAAAAATTAGCCAGGCATGATGCTGCATGCCTATAATCCCAGCTACTCCTGAGGCTGAGGCATGAGAATCACTTGAAACCAAGAGGTGGAGGTTGCAGTGATCCAAGATCGTGCCACTGCACTCCAGCCTGGGAGACAGAGTGAGACTGTCTAAAAATAATAATTTTAAAAAAATAAGGAAAAGAAAAGAAGAAAAAGCCCAGAACCAAATGGCTTTGCCACTAAACTCTGCCAGACATTTAAAAAAATATCAATCCTTCTGAAATTCTTCCAACAAATTGAAGAGCAAAAGAAACTATCAAATTTATTCTCTAAGTCCAGAATTACCCTGATACTAAATGAAGAAACTACAAAAAAGAAAATTACAAGCCAATGAACATAGATGCAAACATTCTCAATGAAGTACTAGCAAACCTAATTCAATATCACATTAAAAAGAATATTCACCATGATCAAGTTGTAAGAATGGTTTAACATATGCAAAGCAATAAATAACTGCCACACGACACATTCCCAGACAACACAGTAAACAGCTATATGATCATCTCAGTAGATGCAGAAAAGATACTTGACAAAATACAACAGCCTTTCATGATAAAAACTCTCAACATACTAGGTACAAAAGGAATGTACCTAAATATAACAAAGACCTGTGAGGTTTGAGGGGGGCTCATGGCAACATATTCAAGTTTATGTACAAGGCATTTGAGGTTGGGTATGGAAAAATATTGAGGCACTGTATGTTATTTGTACATGAGAAAAAAACTCCTTGACCCTGAAAACAGGACAGGGAGTGTAGTGGGTGGTGTGATAAGGAATGCTGAAAACAGCCTTCTGAGAATACAGTTTGAGTGTGTACAAGGTCACAGGTGCCTTAGTAACCCACCTCAAATGGCCAGCTAGTGGGTGTTTGCAGTCAATACAAGCTCTTTGAATGAATACTTGGCGGACGGATGCTGGGGTGGACTCTCTTGGAAGAGCTACTCCCAGCCCCGCTTAGCTGGAATTGAATACTTCATTCTTGGCATCCACTGCAAGCTTTAAGCTTTGCAATTGTTGACTCCTCGATGTGATCACCTTGAAGTTACATGTGAAGGATGAGATTTCATCAATGTTTGGGAAGTCCCAGTAAGGGACAGTTCTGACCCCATCAGGAGGACGGGACGCACACGTAAAATATCAGGGGCCAGGTTACCAAGGGTCAAGAAATGACCAAAGAACAGTAAGTATTTTTTTTTTTTGAGACAGTCTCATTCCGTCACCAGGTGACAGGCTGGAGTGCAGTGGCACGACCTCGGCTCACTGCAACCTCCGCCTCCCAGGTTCAAGCAATTCTCCTGCCTCAGCCTCCCGAGCAGCTGGGACTACAGGCGTGCGCCACCACACCCAGCTAATTTTTTTGTATTTTTAGTAGAGACGGGGTTTCACCATGTTGGCCAGGATGGTCTCGAGGTCTTGACCTCGTGATCTGCCTGCCTCGGCCTCCCAAAGTGCTGGGATTACAGGCGTGAGCCACCGTGCCTGGCCAGAAAGTATTTTTTAAAACAGTGCAACAGCTGCTTAAGGCTGTCCAGTGCACTGTAAAGCCTGAAGCTCTACATAAGCTTATGCTCTTAATTCAGCAGGAATGCCTTTGGTTTCCAGATCAAGGAACCTTAGATTTAGAGTTAAGGAAACAGGTAGGTCATTGCCTAAAAGGAGAATATGAGCAAGGTTATTTTACTAATGTTACTATTTTGACCACCTGGGTGCTGGTACGCTCTGCGTTGTATTCTCTTTACCTGCCAGATTGTGGTGAGTCAAACCGCTCTTCTTCTACACCTGAAGAGAATTCAGGAGATTTAAAAAAGACAGAAAAACAGGAATCAGAACAACAGGGAGAGACTTGTCTCCTCACGTCTTCCCCTTCTATGGGGAATAAGGAAAAGATTTTTTTCTAGTGAGGATAGGATGGACCAAAGCCTTTTCCTCCCCCTATAGAGAAGCCATTGCCTTCTTTTACTCCACTCTTAAAGGGACCTGCACCTGTTAGCCCCATTCAGGCAACAGCGCCTCCCATCCCCCTTGAGGAGACTGGAGGCTGTCCACGAGACAGTTCTTGGATAAGACCCCCAGTCAGTGAACATCTATATGATTGGGTAAATGCGTTTCCTTGACAAACTTCCCTGCTGGAGGCGTGCCTCCAGGAGGGAAGGAAAGTGGTGGATTATGGTTGTCTTCCTAATATGCAAATTCTCACTTTCTACTTCCAGCATTGGCCTTTCTGACTTTATCTTTTTTCTGTTCCCTGGAGTATAAGTGAAAGTTGCATGCTGCCTCCTGGGTTTTATCTCAGAAAGCTCTGGCTTTCTTGCTGCCCACAGAGGCCTGGAGCAGTAGAGTTGTTAAGATGCCATTTAGTCACTGGCAGTCTAGGCAGGCTGCTCCCTTCTGGGTTTGTGGTGACGGAGGGGAGGCCAAGAGGCACAGACCAGGTCCCCAAGCGGCTGCAGGCAGCTCCAGCCTGGTGTTGAGAATCCTCCTCAGTATGGTCACATGCTTAAGTAACGGCCCAGAAATGGCCTGCTGCTTGCTGTGCTGCTGCTTTTCCGCCTTCTCCCCTTCCCTGCCACCCCTCGCATGTCTCAGTTGACAGGCAATTCCTTGTCTTCCCTGGCCCCCTAGGGAAAGGGCTAAGAAACAATTCATGTGCACCCCAACCTTATTATCCTAAGGTGGGCACAGGGGTGTGGAGCAGCCTAGAGTACAGAGCTCTGGGGGAGACGCCTACTAATGAAAGACACTCCCCTGTAGTCATATGCTAAATGCTAACTAGGCTGAGGTGGACGAGCTCTGCCAGCTGGTGTCATCTTCAGAAGATAGATACAGTAGTAAGGAATGTTTGTTTCATTTTTTTATAAAATGTTTAAAAACAATGTGGCTAGGACACCTCAAAGCAGACCCCATACTGCATGTCTGCTCCTCCCCTAAGCTCCTCTGCTTGGGGTTAATAAAAATAATAAAAAGTCCAGTGTATTTTCAATACTTTACCTAACAAGGTTGGCTCCAGGCATAGGTGGTCTGGAAGATAAGGGGTGTGGTTTTCTCTCAGTCAGACCATATACAACAAACTCAAAGCCAACTATATGCCAAACAGTAAAAAGTTGAAAGCATCTCCTCTAGGATCAGGAAAAAGTCAAGGATTCCCATCCTTGTCCCCTCTATTCAACATAGCACTGGAAGCCCTAGCTCAAGAAAGTAGGCAAGGTACAAAAATAAAAGCCATCCAAATTGAAGAATTTAAATTGTCTCTGTTTACAGATTACATGACATTATATATATTTTAAAAACCCTAAAGTCTTTATCAGAACTAATAAACAGAGTAAAGTTTCAGGTTACAAATATACATGCAAAAATCTACAGTATTTCTATATATGAACAATGAACTATCTGAAAAACAACTCATTTGTAATAGCTACAAAAAGTAAAATATGCAGATAAATTTAACCAAACTGGTAAAACACATGGTACTAAAAACTGTACCATATTAATAAAATAAATATAAGAAGTCACAAGAAAATGGAAAGATATTCCATGTTAATGTACTAGAAGAATTAATATCATGACAATGTTTATACTACCCAAAGTGATGTACAGATTTAATGCAAACCCTATCAAAATTCCAGAGAGATTTTTTAAAGACATAGAAAGAAACAATTCTAAAATTTGTATGGAACCACAAAAGATCCCAATAGCCAAAGAAATACTGAATAAAATAGAAATAGTTTGAGGCATCACAATTCCTGACTTTCAAATATGCTGCAAAGCTGTAGTAACCAAAACAGCATGGTGCATAAAAACAGACAGATAAACCAATGGAACAGAACAGAAAGTCCAGAATTTATTCCATACCATTCAACTGAATTTTGACAAAGGTACCAAAAACATACAATAAGGAAAAGAGTCTCTTCAATAAATGGCACCAGGGAAACTGGATATCCATATGCAAAAGAATGAAATTAGACCCTATTTGCATACCATGGACAAAAATGTACCGAATTATGAATTAAAGACTCAAGTATAAGACCAGGAACTGTAAAGCTACTAAAAGAAAACATAGGGGGAAATTTCATGACATTGATCTCAGCAAAGATTATTTAGATATGACCCCAAAGCACAGACAACAAAGGGAAAAATAGACAAATTGGATTACATCTACCTAAAAAGCTTCTGCACAGTAAAGAATACAACCATCAGAATTAATGGACAACCTATGGAATGGGAGAAAATACTTCCAAACCATACATCTGATAAGGGGTTAATATCTGGTATAGAAGGAACTCACACACCTCAATAGCAAGAAAGGAAAGAATTCAATTAAAAAGTGATTAGAGAAACTATTCCTCAAAAGAAGACATACAAAAGTCTGATAGGTATATTAAAAAATGTTCAACATCACTAATCATCAGGGAACTGCAAATTAAAAACACAATGTGGGCCAGTGCAGTGGCTCATGCCTGTAATTCCTGAACTTTGAGAGGCCGAAGTGGGTATATCATCTGAGGTCAGGTGTTTGAGACCAGCCTAGCCAACACAGTGAAACCCTGTCTCTACTAAAAATACAAAAAATTAGCTGGGCATGATGGTGTGCACCTGTAATCCCAGCTACTCGTGAGGCTGAGGTAGAAGAATCACCTGAACCCGGGAGGCAGAGTCTGCAGTGAGCAGAGATTGCACCACTGCACTCCAGCCTGGGCAAGAGCAAAACTCTGTCTCAAAACAAAAACAAAAACCCAATGTGATATCATCTCACACTTGTTAGGATGACTATTATCAAAAAAGAAAGATGGATAGGTATCGGAGAGCAGGTGCAAACATTGAAATTCTTGCACATTATTAGTAAAAATGTAAATTAGCATAGCCACTAAGGAAACAGGATAGAAGTTCCTCAGATAATTAAAAATAGTACAACTATGTAATGCAGCAACCCCACCACTCAATATATACCTAAAGGACATGAAATAAGTGTGTTGAAGAAATATCTGCACTTCTGTGTTCATTGCAACATTATTCCTAACACCAAAGATAAGGATTCAACCAAAGTGAATTCATCAACAAATGAATTGATAAAGAAAATGTGATATATACAAACAGAATACAATTTTGCTATACAAAAGAAGAAAATCCTGTCATTTTCAAAAACATAAATGACATTATGTTAAATGAAATAAGCCAGACCCAGAAAGACAAATGCCACATAATCCAATTATTTGCAGACGATAAAAATGTTGCACTTAGAGAAATGGAGAATAAAATGCTGGTTACCAGAGGCTGAGAATGGGGAAGTTGGGAAGATGTTGGTAAAAGTATACAAAATTTCAGAAAGACAGAAGGAATAAGTTCAAGATATCTATGGTACACCACAGTGAATGATTAATAACAATATATTTTATACTTGAATATGGCTAAGAATATGGATTTCAGGTATTCTCACTGCAAAAAGCATGAGGTGATGCACATGTTAAACAGCTTGATTTAGACATTCAGCAATGTACATGTATCAAAACATTATGTACACATCATGAATATAAAAATTTGAAATTACAAAGTAAAACAGTATGAGAAGCCACTGTTATGGAATGAAGGTGGTTTTACTCCTGGAGCCAATGCCTACAAAGTTCCTCCAGGGAAATATCTGCTTCCAGACCTAGTCGATTCAGGAACCTAAGTAAATGTGTGGGGTCTCGTGAAGAGAGGAATTTACTCAAATTATTAGATACCACAAGTGGAATCTAATTGTAGGGCTTGCTTTTCTATCTTCTGAATAGCAATTAAGAGAGACTTTTCAAAGTTTCACCTGACATTTTAAATTATGAAACATCTAGACAGTATTACTCCTGTGACCTCAGTAATTTTTCAAGACTGTATGTTTAGATTTGCAAAGCAAACTACAAGAGTATACATAGTAAAGTAACATTTTTGCAGCATCTTCCTAAATAATCATGCCAACCATAATGAGACCAGTTTTATCATGTAATAAATAATAATCATTGTTTTCTATTAATAAATGAGAAATGGGAGATTGCAAAATACTTAGAAGTAAACAAGAAAAAAATGATTGGGTGTCCTAACTAGCTAGCACACTTTCTGGTTACCTATGTGTTTCATTGTCTTTGGACTATTTTACAGCTCTGTTAAGTTACATAATATTTAAAGTCATGCAAATTACTATTGTCCTTAGAAATGTAAACTGTCTGGTGGAGTTTCAGTTGATAATTGTACTATGCGTTTATTGACCAGGTTTAACAGTTTGTCATCTATTAAATAAATGTATTCCACCACTCCTAATAGTCTTATATGTGTAGTTCTTTGAACCAGTGGAAACATCTTACTGGTTCCTTAATTTATTAATGAGTTAAGTATCATTTTGGCACGTTTCATTTAATATTTTTAAGGATCCCCTGATTGTGCCTTTTTCAAAAAATATTATCTTTAATATTTAGTCTCCTTAAGGAAATCATTATATGACTAGAGAAAGGAATCATTTCTTCAAGCAATAACTTTGTAATGTTAAACTAAAGGAATTGTAACACATTACCATTCACATATTCTAAAACTTTAATTATAACTAGTATTTTTAAAGGGTTAGATTCTGAACCAAGCACTACAGGCAACTGTCAATGTATCTTTTTTCAAGCTTCAAAAGTGAGTTCTATTTAATCATGAATTTTTAAAAATAATTTTTAAAGAAAAACATGCAAATCAAAAATACTACCACACCAAAGGTGTCAGTATTACAAAAAAAAAAAAAATACTTAAGGTGGAAGTCTACCAGGAATTGATGTTGATCCCATTGAATTATTCTTATTTTTCTTTGCCTAGGAGTTTGAATATTGGAAAGTAAAGCATTGTTAGAACAGAAACAACTGTCTGTTTCTTAGTGGCTCTTAAATTTATGTACAAGAATATTTATCACAGCATTATTTCAAATAACAAAAGCTGGAAAAAACTACCAAGAGAGGATGGTTAAATACATTCACATGGTAGAATCTTTCAGCCAGTAATTTATGTACAAAGACTTTTTAGAGATAAGTTGCAAACACTATGTTGAGGATAATCCCAATTATATAAATATATATTTACATATAAACCCACTCACTGACCACAAACTTAAATTGCTCCAACAACTTCTTCCATAGCTAATAATTTTCCACCTCACTCATTCTTATAAACACTTGACCTGTCCAGTTTTTCCTACCCTGTCAGATTCTTGATATATTCACTTTACTATCATGCTTGGATTCACTATATGCAAAGACCTGATTAGGCTGGACTAAATCCCAATTCCCAAAACTCTACATCAAAGCATTTGCTTTCTTCATGCCATCAGAATACAGCTAGGGAAAATTGAACAACCATTATAATAATATCAATGTAAACACATTATTACTAACCCTAACAGGGTCCTCAACACTTGCAAGACATCTTAATATTTTTCTAGCCACTTCTTTTTTCTAGTTTCTGAGATGTTCCATCTACCACTCTCATTCTCAGCTGATCATCTTAAATCATGAAAAAAACAAACACTCCTCCTATCAAAAGCCATTTTCCCACATTTCCTTGGGCTCATATCCCCTCCCAGTTTTTCACTCTGTTGTTCCTCTTTTTCCTCATGAAAAATAATCTCTTTATCAGGTTGTTTTTGCATATCTATAATGTATACCTGAGGCTGGGTAATTTATAAGAAAAGAGATTTAATTGGCTCACAGTTCTGCAGGCTATAGGCAAAACATAGCATCAGCATTGGTTTCTGGTGAGACCTCAGGAAGCTTACAATCATGGTGGAAGGTGAAGGGAGGGCAGGTGTCTCACATGGCAGGAGTGGAGCAAGGAGAGAGAATGGGGGTGGTGAGGTGCCACTCACTTTTAAACAAACAGATCTTGTGAAAATTTACTCACTATGGGAAGGACAATACCAGCTATGAGAGATCCACCCCCATGACTCAAACACCTCTGATCAGGCCCCACCTCCAACACTGGGGATTACATTTCAACATGAGACTTCTGGGGACAAATATCCAAACCATAACACTCCTCTTCTTCTTCACTGAAATGATTCCTGTAGTGGTAGATTTTCTCCTTGTTTTCTCCTCCATCCTCTTCCCAATCCATTTCAACTCTTTCCTGTCCCAGACCCCAAACTTTTGCATAAATATGAACTTGGTATGTTTACTAATAATTTCTAATGGAAACTCTGTCATTACTTTCCTTACTTCCTAACTGCATCCAACACAGTTGACTATTCTCTCTGATTTGGAAAATTCTCCTCCTAGCCCTCCCAGATACTAAACTCTCCAGTTTAATTTCTATCTTTCTCCTTGATCCTTTTCATTATTTTTTGCTTTCAGGAGTCTGTTGGCTCAGAGCTCACACCCTTTGTTAATCACTTTTGCTCTTCACTTATGTGATCCAACTAACTTGAATGGCTTTAAATGATGTTTACCTGCTGACCACTTCCAAGATTCTATAATCAGCACAGGTCTCTATTCTAGGTTTCAGACTGTGTACACAACTGCCCAGGGAACACCTCCTCTTGAATGGTATCTCACAATTAGTGTGTTGAAAACTGAACACACGGTAGAACCATCCTGGTATCTCACAAGTAATGTGTTGAAAACTGAACACACGGTGGAACCATCCTAATGGGCTACTCATCTAAATTTACATCAGAAACTTTGTGTCTTATATGACACCTACCTGCACCTTACCCCCAATGCAATAAAAAAACTAGTACTTTCTAAGTATAAAGAATATATATTCATAACTGATTTATTAAATGCTTATTAATTTCCTGCAAAGCAGTGTAATTTGGTAGGCCTCAATGTTTTTTCAGGTTACCACATTTACAAAACAACCATATTGGCCCTTAAGCATAGGCATTTTACAAGTGGATTAAAATTTACTACAAGATATAATTAATTACCTAGTGAGTTGGTAGAATTTCTCTACTTGGAACTGTAAAAGCAAAGTAGATTGCCATATATTTGAAATTGTTTAGAGAAGGTTCTATGTAAGGTAGGAAAGTGAAATAAATTACCTTCCAAATTCCTTTTGAAGATTATAAATCTTTAGATTTCAAGATCTTTTTAGTGGACATTACTTTTTATAAGTGCCAACTGTCAACAATCATCTCCCTTGTATACTTTTTCTGTGCTTTTTATTTTCTGACTAATGTAAGATTTTGATAAGCATTCTCCCTAATTGTTTGAATGTTTGTTTTAATCTATGCCACTTGATTTAAAGTAAGCATTATTAAAGTTTTCAAAGTGTGCATTAAAACAAAATCCAGAAGTCAGGGCAATGAAGTGAAAAGAAAGGGTTGGCATATATGATAAAAAGCAGAATTAATTCCAGTTCAAATGACACAATTTTCTCATTATCCCTTGTTGTTGGTTGTACATTATAAACCAGCATTTCTTCCTAAGAAATTGCATTTTAGATCTTGTTCACTTATAATTTATTAGTCTCAGGGCTCTAAATTCTGCCAAACATAAACAAGTCTGAAAGATCTGCATAATACAGTTGTAGAAAAATGCCATAACTATCATTTACTGTGCTTCTAATAGGTGGTATTATATTAAATAGCTCACAAACCTATTTTTTTCCTTTAATGTCATTTTCACACATGAAATCTTGCAATACTGTTACTGTTGAAAAGCCAAAGTTAATAGACTTATCAAAATTTTACAACTATAGAGCAGCAAATAGTATTTGAAACAAGTCTCTTTGACTTTCAAATTAGAATATAGTTATATATAAGTACTTACATATTATTTTCCACTTTCTTGGTTTTATATCTACTTTCTCTTTTCATTTGTTGACGATGTAACATCTGCTTTCCTTAAAAACTAAATGAAATTCCTGTGTATAAGAAAGGGTATAATATAATTTTTTCATTATCCTAACATTGAATATGACCCATGCAATCAATTGCTTTAAGGTTTCAAAGTTCAATCTAAACTAAATTTCTAATTAACATTCCCCAATATTACTATAGTGAATTTTCAAGCTATGGCATAAACCACTCTATCATTTTATAAACTACTTTCTGTTTTGGTTTGGCCTTGGGCAAATTGTTATGTCATCACCACACTAGAAATTAAGCTGTGTCTGTGATGACAATTACTTCTGCAATTTCCTGAAATCCCAGACCAGAGCTGAAACCATGTCTATGATTAAAGACAGCACAATGGAAAGACAGAGCTTCATGAAATATGGAATGCATATCCATAGCAAAAATAGTAGGGCTTTCCCTTTAGAACAACAGAATAAAGAATTATTAGAGAAGAACTATTAAACTTAAAAACACTTGCCTATTGCCTACAGATTAAATATGTTCTCTTTCATAGTTGATCATGTTGTTAGGCTTTATGTAAAACTTTATATTCAATCCACGATCTGCTCCAAATAAAACATTATACCTTTAACGGTGTTTCAGTTCTGTTTCTTGATTAGATTTTCTTCTTGATCAAAGCCCTGATTTTCACATTTGTAATATTAAAGCACTTTCACACTTGTTTCTCATTTTCAATTCAAGCAGGTGAAGAGAAAAAAAAAAAAGCCTTTATAAGCTTTTCCCAGCATCTGGAGGGGATAATTTGCAAGATCATGAATCTCTGGAAAAGAGTTTGGTTTAACTATAAAAAGAAAATGAATCTTAGATGTTTTGTGATAAGCTGCAGATCATCACCCTGATCGGCAACATCTTTTTTTTTTTTTTTTTGTAGAAGATCTGGCATGTCTGCATTACACAGACTGAGAGACAATTAACCTGAGTTTCATTTAGTTGTTTCAAACAGTGAGTGCACAAGCTTGAGCATCAAAGCTTTAGGATTCCTTGTGCAAATTACAGTGGCTATACTGTAGCCACTTTAATAAGCAGGTATTATTTTTTTCTATTCCAAATCCAAACGCTACTATCGAGGCTGTAAAATGATCCTTATCTACTATGTTTCAGTTATCTTTTTGAAGGCAGTCAGAATATGAAGCCCCATACGGAAACAATCTTTATTTTCCATCGGCTGCATATGTTGTGTGCCTAATGAATGCATTTCACATATTTATTTTAAGCATGTGATAGAATGACAACATTCATAATCTTCAAAAAACGTGATGCATTTTAAACATATGGTGACGCCTAGTTCTGTCACAGAACTGCTCAAATAAAGTGTATTTAATTTGAATATATGCAAATATAAATATACCTAATTAATGCATATTTTATTTGTATATCTGTATATTTGTATAAAGCAAGTAGATTTGATGTTTAACAAAACACTTATAGCTTTAAGGCATCTTGCTTTTTTTCTTATTTTGTTCAAAGCAATTTAGTAAATACTTTCAATAATAAAATGTTGCTGAAAATCTATAGTTAGCAGTTATCAATTTGGATTTGTTCATGACAGGCATATTGGCAAGAAAACTTTCTCTAAATTAAGTCAGTAAAACAATGATTGCCACCTATATTTTGCTACATTCAACGATTCTCCAATTTTCTCCCAAAGTGAAAAAGTCTCTTTTTATTTTTTCCTATTCTCCAAATTAATGCCACTTATTTTATAAAATGCTCATCTTGAAATGCTTTTATAAAGCATCTGATATCTCAAATGTAAATCAATAATCGTATTACAGTACCAAGAAATTAGAAAATGCTCTAATTGATAACTAATGAATCGCTGAGTACCAATTTTGAGCAAAAAAAAAAAATAGGCTGTTTAGAAAAACGAAAATTTTCACTTTGTTATTTTTCTTCATTGCTACTTACCATGGTACCAAAAATACATTTATACTCAAAATTCCCAATTCGGAGTATAAGATAATATTTATAACGAGATCCCTACAAACAACCATGTTTTTGTATGTGATTTCTAAGTAGATTCAACTTTTCATGTTATTAAGGCCTTGGTATCATAAGCAACATGGATAATTTCTTTTTCAGGTGAAATTGTCAAATGTAATTCTTTTTAAAACTCTCCTTTGACATAAGATGTATACTCCTAAAACTATTGTATGTTCATTCAATTGGTGTCTGGTGGCTTCTTTCATATTCCATACCACCAACTTTTTAAAGAAGAGTTCAGATATAATGTGAAGTATATTGCAGTGTTTTACTATTTTGTGGAGAGAATTGTATATTTAGACAAGTGTTCCTAATTTGGGCTTCCTTGACACGTAGGGGGTTCTAGGGAAGGGATTCATGAACTTCCTGAAATTGCATGTAAGGTACCAAGTGTTTGTGCATAGACGAAATTTTAGAGAAAGAAGCCCTGTGGCCCTCTCACATTAACAACAGGTTAAGAACCACTGTACAGTTGCAAGAGCTTCAACGTTTCTTTCTGGAGGTCCTCCAGTTTGTTCTACGTGTTACTCATCACTTAACGCACATCTGCTGAGCCTCTTTGCAATTAACAGCATTAGTGCCTAGCTAGTGTTAACAAAATAAGAATTTATTGTGGCCCTTTTTTAGGCGTCCCGTGTCCGCCAATTCCTCCTCCCTGGTCACCGCGTCCTTGGCTGGTGTGAGAAAAATGGCTACAAACTTCCTAGTAAATGAGAAGATCTGGTTCGACAAGTTCAAATATGACAATGCAGAAAGGAATTTCTACGAGCAGATGAATGGGCCTGTGGCTGGTGTTTCCCGCCAGGAGAATGGCACCAGCGTGACCCTCCGTGACATTGCGAGAGCCAGAGAGAACACCCAGAAATCCTTGGCGGGTGGCTCAAACCCCGGGGCCTCCAGCGGCCCCAGCGGAGCCCACAGCGAGCTCCTCGTCCGGATCTCCAGCCTGAAGTGGAGAACCAGCGCCTGCGCGGAGCGGTGCAGGAACTGCAGCAGGCCGTCGCCAAGCTGGAGGCCCAGCTGAACG